>CANNZV010001827.1:0-127576 GCA_947561585.1 Caprella mutica | reverse complement strand
AAGAGTCACTGTGATGATGTACTATCAGAGAAAAGAGTCACTGTGATGATGTACTATCAGAGAAAAGTGATGATGATCAGAAAAGTCACAGTGATGATGTACTATCAGAGAAAAGAGTCACTGTGATGATGTACTATCAGAGAAAAGAGTCACTGTGATGATGTACTATCAGAGAAAAGAGTCACTGTGATGATGTACTATCAGAGAAAAGAGTCACTGTGATGATGTACTATCAGAGAAAAGAGTCACTGTGATGATGTACTATCAGAGAAAAGAGTCACTGTGATGATGTACTATCAGAGAAAAGAGTCACTGTGATGATGTACTGTCAGAGAAAAGAGTCACAGTGATGATGTACTATCAGAGAAAAGAGTCACTGTGATGATGTACTATCAGAGAAAAGAGTCACTGTGATGATGTACTATCAGAGAAAAGAGTCACTGTGATGATGTACTATCAGAGAAAAGAGTCACTGTGATGATGTACTATCAGAGAAAAGAGTCACTGTGATGATGTACTATCAGAGAAAAGAGTCACTGAGATGATGTACTATCAGAGAAAAGAGTCACTGTGATGATGTACGTACTATCAGAGAAAAGAGTCACTGTGATGATGTACTATCAGAGAAAAGAGTCACTGTGATGATGTACTGTCAGAGAAAAGAGTCACTGTGATGATGTACTATCAGAGAAAAGAGTCACTGTAATGACGTACTATCAGAGAAAAGAGTCACAGTGATGATGTACTATCAGAGAAAAGAGTCACTGTGATGATGTACTATCAGAGGAAAGAGTCACTGTGATGATGTACTATCAGCGAAAAGAGTCACAGTGATGATGTACTATCAGAGAAAAGAGTCATTGTGATGATGTACTATCAGAGAAAAGAGTCACTGTGATGATGTACTATCAGAGAAGAGAGTCACTGTGATGATGTACTATCAGAGAAAAGAGTCTCTGTGATGATGTACTATCAGAGAAAAGAGTCACTGTGATGATGTACTATCAGAGAAAAGAGTCACTGTGATGATGTACTATCAGAGAAAAAGAGTCACTGTGATGATGTACTATCAGAGAAAGAGTCACTGTGATGATGTACTATCAGAGAAAAGAGTCACTGTGATGATGTACTATCAGAGAAAAGAGTCACAGTGATGATGTACTATCAGAGAAAAGAGTCACTGTGATGATGTACTATCAGAGAAAAGAGTCACTGTGATGATGTACTATCAGAGAAAAGAGTCACTGTGATGATGTACTATCAGAGAAAAGAGTCACTGTGATGATGTACTATCAGAGAAAAGAGTCACTGTGATGATGTACTATCAGAGAAAAGAGTCACTGTGATGATGTACTATCAGAGAAAAGAGTCACTGTGATGATGTACTGTCAGAGAAAAGAGTCACAGTGATGATGTACTATCAGAGAAAAGAGTCACTGTGATGATGTACTATCAGAGAAAAGAGTCACTGTGATGATGTACTATCAGAGAAAAGAGTCACTGTGATGATGTACTATCAGAGAAAAGAGTCACTGTGATGATGTACTATCAGAGAAAAGAGTCACTGTGATGATGTACTATCAGAGAAAAGAGTCACTGTGATGATGTACTATCAGAGAAAAGAGTCACTGTGATGATGTACTATCAGAGAAAAGAGTCTCTGTGATGATGTACTGTCAGAGAAAAGAGTCACTGTGATGATGTACTATCAGAGAAAAGAGTCACAGTGATGATGTACTATCAGAGAAAAGAGTCACTGTGATGATGTACTAGCAGAGAAAAGAGTAATTTATTTCTATTTATTAGAATCAAGTTGTATACAACTAACTATAACCTTTTTACTGATTTTCATCCAAATTCTGAACTCATGTCTTATATTGAACTTATAGCACCTCTTGATCCTGATGATGAATAGATATCTTTCTATTTGAAAGCTTGAAACAAAAAAAAAACTTCAGTTTATTATTTCCCTCGTGATAATATGAATATTCTGTTTATTAATGAATCTCTCCAATGTTCTATTAACTGCACCACTTTACTCCTACTGAGGGTGTCTCTTTGGCAATGCATTTTTTAAAAATATGTTACATCTGTTTGTAATAATTTCGTGCATTTGGGTAAGAAGTTAAAATACAGGAACAGTTTTTAGTATACATCAAATAAGAGGTAGAGAGAATATGCCAGGCAAAGAGGATTTATTCCCTTAATATCCCAGGAATAAATACTTCTTGCCTGGGATATTCCCTTAATATCCCAGGAATAAATCCTTCTTGCCTGGAATATTCCCTTAATATCCCAGGAATAAATCCTTCTTGCCTGGAATATTCCCTTAATATCCAGGAATAAATCCTTCTTGCCTGGGATTTTCCCTTACAATCCCAGGAATAAATCCTTCTTGCCTGGGATTTTCTCTTACTATCCCAGGAATAAATCCTTCTTGCCTGGGATTTTCCCTTACTATCCCAGGAATAAATATTTCTTTCCTGGTAATCAGAAACCAAACTACAATTTAAATTAATGAATCAAAATAAAAAGAAACAGTTTAGATCAAATTAACTATCAGCTAAATTTTGGGCTAAAATATTTGCATGATATATATTTTAATATTCGAAATTGCTATTGTTTGAAGGTGACCTTGAGCTTCAATGACTGTATAGAAAATAGAATGAATCATATGGGATAAAATAAGTTCTTAAGTACTTCATAAAATAAGAGTTAGATAATTTTTCTTATTTTTTCTGTGCAAGGTAACTAGATATCATACTCCCACACTAACTCATTAATATGCCATTTAGATACACTCTAGCTTATTTATTTCGCATTACCACTATACTACTCTGTATTGGCTAACTGCTCCCTCTGGTGGTGGAAATTGGCACTACTATATCGATATTAATAATCAGTGTAGTCATTTAAAGCAATTATAGAGAGAAAGTTATGGTGGGGCCATAGAAGATTGAGAGAGAAAGTTATGGTGGGGCCATAGAAGATTGAGAGAGAAAGTTATGGTGGAGCCATAGGATATTGAGAAAGAAAGTTATGGTGGGGCCATAGAAGATTGAGAGAGAAAGTTATGGTGGAGCCATAGGATATTGAGAAAGAAAGTTATGGTGGGGCCATAGGATATTGAGAAAGAAAGTTATGGTGGGGCCATAGAAGATTGAGAGAGAAAGTTATAGTGGGGCCATAGAAGATTGAGAGAGAAAGTTATGGTGGAGCCATAGGATATTGAGAAAGAAAGTTATGGTGGGGCCATAGAAGATTGAGAGAGGTCTCAATCTTCTATGGCCCCACCATAACTTTTCATTTGGGAAGTTACGAGTTCTCCACAAATCTATTATTGTAACGTAATTAATTTTATAAGAAATTGAAATAACCTTTGGTTAATTCTTTACAACAAATGATGGTTGTTTTAACCGGTTTAACCTATAACATTTTCGCTGAACGACATGCTTGCCCCAAAAATTTAAAAAACACTATAGTTTATAAATTTAAGAGATATAGAGCAAGTACCTAAGGTTAGGTTAGCGGTGCAGTTGGGAGGGGGGGGGGTTGTATCTTGACACAATGTATACTTTTTCACTGTAAAATAAGTAGACATTATTTTGCTTTAAAAGTGTCCTATTTACGGCGAAAGTTTTGTGCGGTGAAAGAACCATTTTAGTCTTTCACTGCACATATTTTTTCAAATAAATACAGATTATTTTACAAGAATTAGCCTAATCATGAAAAATATAAAAAATTGCCAATAAATCTAAATTTTGCCATACAAGTGTTTTTTTTTCATTTCAAATATTACTTTTACGGCAAAATTTATTAAGTGCGAGCTTAACGTAAAAGTGTTTTCTTTTTAGTTTGTAGAAAATATTCAGATGTTTTGGGAAACTCTATTTGATGTAGAATAAATATATTTAGTTGAAAAATATTGCCATTTTAAACAAAAAAATCAAACAGAAAGGTAACCCGTTAAGGAATGCAATAACAACACCTTTGTGCATGGTTGTTCATTCATTTATTTATAGTATTTATGCACTACAAAATACTACTTCAATTGTTTTTAAAGAATAATTTGACTATTGGGGAGAGGGAGTTCAGTTGCCAGATGTCGCCAGCCTGACGGAGCGTTTGAATCTCCTATTCGGTCCTCTGCCCTGAGGTGAATGAATGAGAAGGAGGCGTCAAAAAGCAGCCACAAAACAACATGCAAACGATAACACTGCCAACAATGATCAACACCTTACCATACCGCAATTCTGAAAAGGAATTGGAATAACTTTAGTAGATATGATATGTAGGGTAACTTACGAATTATCGGACTGTTCCATATTTTCGGACATGTAGATAAAAAATATATAATAGTAATTATTTAACTCGTTTTTTAATTGGTATCCATGATACTTGCAGGTATCATGGATGCTAAACCATAAATAATTTAAATATTAGTTATTATACCCTTTTTCTTTCTTGTCGGAAAATATAAATCCGTCCGATAATTCGTAACTTACCCCAATAAATTCTTATAAACCATTCACTATTCAGTAATATTACTCTATTACAATATTACAATAATATTACTCTATTTCTTTAATATTAAGTTATTATTTGAATTAAACTTACTCTTGAGTCCAGCTGTGAAGGCAATGGAAATAATAGATATGTTACTAGTTATTTCACAATGAATCATTATTATTTCTTATGGAAAATATATCGTCATTTCAAATAATAAATAGTCTCAATATATTATAGTTATATTAAAGTATTTAGTCAATTAGCTCACCTGACACATCTTAGATTGCACAGGTAAGAAGAAAATAACACTATAGTAATTTGTGAAGGGAATTCTAGAGTACCTGTTTAACAAAGCTACACGATAATAATACATTAACAAATTAATCTGCCTCAAAAGTTCTGAATAATAATAATACAATAATAATAATAATACACGATAATAATACATTAACAAATTAATCTGCCTCAAAAGTTCTGAATAATAATAATACAATAATAATAATAATACACGATAATAATACATTAACAAATTAATCTGCCTCAAAAGTTCATTTGTGTTTTTATTGAAAAAATTTAAATTTATTTTCGACATGCAACTGAAAAGAACAGTTCATTGAAATAATCTACAAAAATATAATATAAATATGTAAATGATAATGTTACAGAAATGTTATTTACATTTATATTCCTCATTTACTTACTAGCTGTCAGTCCAAAAGCAGCAACATAAAATATTGATACATTAAGTGATTATAGAATAATGAAAATGATTTCAATGGGATATTTAAAATGATATATTGATTATTTATTTGTTAGTTAAAAACAACATTTACAGTCTAGCCAAATTACTCACTGTAAGTATTAGGTACTTAATAAGTTTTTTCTAGGTACTTCTGTACTTAATAAGTACTTCCTAGGTACTTACGATGTACTCACCCTATTCCCGAGGTTATGCTGAAAATAATCATAAATAATCATTACTAAATATAAAAATATTAATATTCATAAATAATAATTATGATCTTACATACTATAATTATTTTCACCAATAGTATTATAATTTATGCTCTGTAGAATTTATTGCAAATAATAAAATAGTTATTATGTTACATAATAATATTACCAATGAAAATTGAAAGAGTTTGAAAAAATACAAATGCTAATATAAATATTAAATATCTATATAAGCTGTGCAATTATTTTTCATTATTATTTGGCTTGAACCGTACCAATCCAACATAAAGTAAACACAATATTGAGGCCATTTTATCAATTCTATATAAATTGAAATTCATGATTATGAATTTCTTCATCCATAGATAGAATGGAAAGAATAAAATAGGAGTACATTCGAAGAAGTTGTATAGTGAATTATATTTGGAGTTAAAACTACAATGTAAAGTAAATGAAATACTGGGAGCATTTACCGTAGACTATTATACGTCACTCTTGCTGAGTCTTCTTCTTTTAAATTAGAGTTAAATGTCAATGAATTGTTTATATAATGATTAGCATAATCAACTTAAAATGATTAGCATAATCAAATAATCTTTACCTGACATTATATTAACGAAATAACCTATATTAGAAATAATAATTGGAGTAATTAAGTGACAATTAATCACTTAATAGAGTTGTTTATGCAAAAATTCTACTAATTGTACGCATCTGTTGTTTCACACTTGTTAACGGTATGAAGTGCATTAAATAAAATGCTCTTATAATTGTAAATCTGAATTATTCACAGTAAACTATTAAAAAATCAACTGTTGTCATTCAGCTGTTGAATATAAAGATAATTACTAATTAATTTAAACTAAATCCAGAGCTCAACCTAATCCCCATCATTTTCTTCAATCTGTAAAACATCTAGAAACCAGTTGCTAGGGTTAGTTACGAATTATCGATCTCTTCCACATCTTCGGTCATATAAGAAAAAATATAATTATTATGATATAGTTTTTTTGTATGACCGAAGATGTGAAACTGATCTATAATTCATAACTTACCTCAATTTCTACTGCAAGAAAGGCCTATTTAGTCTCAATTGCACGCACCTGCCGCTTCAAAGTTCGTCCCAGGAATAACGAGGAAGCTAAGTTACTTATTAGTCTGTTCCTCTTCCATGTTTCAGAAGTGGGACTTCTTTGGGTCTCCTCCTTGGGTGTGTAGCGCCCTCTACCAACGTAGGAAGGGACTGACTCCTGAGGACCCCAGTCAGGACTTCTTTTTAGTGACTGTGAGGGACTGAAGAGGCCTGAGTACAACCGACTGTCAGGGTTGTACATGGGTGAGGAACTCTTCTGAAAATCTGTGGTAACGTTAAACTGCAATAGTAAAATTATCTCAAGGAACACTTTGCATGGTTTGGCAAACTGAATTTCGTTATATATATTTGGTTAACCCTTTAACTGTCGCTTATGTGAAAAAGTGAGAGTCATGAAAAGACAGCATCCAAAACAATTAAAGTGATTATATTTTCCCATGAAAGCTGATTCGCTCGATCGAACCCAGTGACCTCTTAAATTGAAATTGTTAATTTTGATTTAAATTTAGTGAATCTTTTTTTTTAAGTATAAAAAGAGACTAAAATCAGTCCAAACAAATTATTATACCGATTGAAGAGTAAATATTAATAATTATAAGCCAGAGAAAGTAATTCAAGAAACTAGATATAATCTTTATTCCGACCTATAGATTGAATTATTACAATGGGACTGTAGTAATTCACTAAGAGGTGTTTTCATTCCTTCTCTCTACAGTTCCTCTATTGAATAGAAAGGTAGTGAGGGGGTGGAGAGAAAGTGAACGATGTGAACATTCTACAGAAATTAACTTGATTATTCTACAGAAATTTAACGTGAATATTCAACATCAATTTAACATGAATGCAACATGAAAGCAACATGATCATTCTACAGAAATTCAACATGATCAACATGGCACAAGTTTATGTTATATTGGTAACATTTTATGAACATTATTGTGAAGCCTTTGCTTATTTTTAGAACTTGAGGGCACTAATTGAATTCAAGAACAGTGAATATTTTGCGGATTTTGGTCTGGCAATTAATAAAAATTATTAGTGTTTCATACAAAATCTTGTGGACACTGATAAAAAAATTATTCAATTTATACAATAATTATTATTAAATCTAACATAGCTCTTGCTAGATAAAATTTAGTATAATTTAGTTATTGAAACAATTTATTAGAATTTATGCTAACAGCCAATTGTGACGGACAGACAAATGCCAGAATAATTGAAATTAACTAATTAACGTAAGGTGTGAATTTAATTGTTTAGAGTATTTTAGAGTCATTATCTCATTTGCTATCCGCTTTTTCCTGTTTTTACGACTTTTTCCGATTTGTTATTTTCTGATATTCAAGACTGATTTTTTGCGCTATCTAAAATACATTCCTCATCTCGAGGACCTCTAGGGAATATTAATGTGATGACTGAATAATAAACAATATGCAGCTACATTAACTAATGGCGAAGTGAAGTTTAATTAGCTTATTAACTAAATATTCTCAAATTCTTTAAAACTGTTATGTTACGCTTAAAATTGTGTTGACATAAGGAATAGAAAATGACTTTGTCCTAATTATTCTATTTTACATTTCCCCTTTATTCTATCCTATTAGTCTGCATCTTAAATAGAGGGGTGATAGATTTTCTATATAAATTACACATCAAATAAATAAACAATCACTTCAATGATAGCATCATCACAACCCATTATTGGTTAGGCAATATAATAATTTCTTCCTCTATTGAAATCTTAAGCTGGTATTCATAAAATAAGTAAATTTTTATCTAAACAAAATATGGAGGAAATTATTGTAGAAATTAGAGTGGATTTTGAAAACATTTTCGGTCCTTAGACATTATACCTAGATCCTAATTTTTTTTTTTTTTGGTATTAGGTAATTTTAACAATTATAATTATTTTCCAGATTTGTAATATCGTATATAAACTGTTCCAAGGCAAGAAGGATTTATTCCTGGGATATTACTTTACTATCCCAGGAATAAATTCCTCTTGCATGGTTATACTTATAGGCAATGAGGATAAATTCCAAGGACATTAAGGGAATATCCCAGGAATAAATCGTTCCTACATGGGAACAGCTTTTATACGACAACTAAAATTTGGAAAAATTATAATTGGTGAAATTTTTCAATAGCAAAAAAAAAAAAAATTGCGGTCTGAAGTCGAAGGACCGAATTCCTCCAGTTGCTACACCCTCTCCTTTACCTCCGTTAGTTTCATACCGCTGTCCTTTGACTTGTACAGCCACAGTCACTACGAAGAGACTCAGGACACATACCATCCTCATCTCGCCAGCAGTAGAGCACAAATGGCGATAACGGCCCTTACCGCCCTTATATAACACTCTCTAAACCCTAATCACCAGCATAATTGGACGTGGGAGATAGTTTCTAAGGTTTGACATGTCAGTGATGTCACTCGTGCTGGTAAAAATGGAATAAGTTCAAAAAGAAGTTATTCTGGAAATGGCTTTTTAAAGTTTGCAATTGCGTTCAGTAAATCACTGCTATTTTAACAGAGTCGCTCTACACATAGTCCTTACTTCACCAGCACAGTAGGCCGTTATAGAAACCCTTAAGCAGTCATAACGTGCTATTTTAGTTGTACTAACAATACGTTTGAATAAATAAATAAATAAATAACTCATTTTGGCCATTTATGAACTCACCCTTTCTTAGCCAGCATGAGTGATATCTACCTGGTAACGAAGATTTAATAATGGCAGCAAAATTATAATAAAGTGCATTTTCACAATTATTGAAAATAAGAATACATTGTTTGGGACAACCTAAAACGTGACCGGACAATTGCCAGCCGGACAATTATTATCAAGCCTCTTAACTTAACTAACATATGCATAATATTTTATGCGATTGATTATTAATTATTTACATTTTAAGATACAAATTTCTTCATTCATCATTTCTTATTATTTTATAAAATTAATTATTTCACTTGGTGATATAATAAATTACATATTATATTTTATGCTATTTATTTCCATCATACACTATATTTCTATTGTGCAATTGATCATTTCCATTATAAATTACATATTTCTTTTATCACCACTATCATTATTAAGCAAATATTCATAATTTAATATACGACAAGCAACAGTATTCGAAATCAGTCACTCAAATTATGTACATGTTTCAAACTCCTTTTACATTTTTCACTAAGCATTTTCAAACTTTTCTTTGCGATCTAGTGACTGGTTATATTCCATGACACCTGTTATTAGTATTTTACTGTAAAAATGTATAATTAATTTTATCAATATACAACATTACTGATTCTTTATCAATTCTTGATAAAATCATTTATTATCTCACCCAGTAAAGTTATATTTATATTATTAATTGATAATGGCCAAATAATAGGTATTAACATTGCTACTACTTAATTAAGAAAATTGTAAAGTGAAGAATCCTGATAATAATAATTAGGGTTGTAACAATATGCTTTCATAATCATAGATCCTAAAAATATTATTTTAACGGAGAGGATTAAATACTATTGATTCGTTTTTAACCACCGGTATAATAGAATTCAATAGAATACAATTTTTTCTCATATATGATCTGCTTAATATCTATGACTATAAGCATATTGTCACAACTCTAATAATAATCATTAGGGTGGCAATTGTCCAGGTGGCAATTGTCTGGGTGGCAGTTGTCCGGGGATGGCAATTGTCTGAGTGGCAGTTGTCCGGGGATGGCAATTGTCCAGGTGGCAATTGTCTGGGTGGCAATTGTCCTAGCACCCCCTAAAACAAATATCTTACATTTTCCACATAGATTCGGGAGAATGTTGCCCCAAGAAAATTAGTAACTGTCTTATAACTAATATCTGTGAACAACTTTGAAAATAACGATGTTACATCATTTATATAACTAATGCAGTAGAACTCCTCTATAGTGAATGTACAGTCATGAGTAAGAGAACTACCCTCTATAGTGAATGTACAGTCCTGAGTGAGAGAACTACCCTCTATAGTGAATGTACAGTCCTGAGTAAGAGAACTACCCTCTATAGTGAATGTACAGTCCTGGGTAAGAGAACTACCCTCTACAGTGAATGTACAGTCCTGAGTAAGAGAACTACCCTCTACAGTGAATGTACAGTCATGAGTAAGAGAACTACCCTCTACAGTGAATGTACAGTCATGAGTAAGAGAACTACCCTCTACAGTGAATGTACAGTCATGAGTAAGAGAACTACCCTCTACATGGAATGTACAGTCCTGAGTGAGAGAACTACCCTCTACAGTGAATGTACAGTCATGAGTAAGAGAACTACCCTCTATAGTGAATGTACAGTCATGAGTAAGAGAACTACCCTCTACAGTGAATGTACAGTCCTGAGTGAGAGAACTACCCTCTATAGTGAATGTACGTACAGTCATGAGTAAGAGAACTACCCTCTACAGTGAATGTACGTACAGTCATGAGTAAGAGAACTACCCTCTACAGTGAATGTACAGTCATGAGTAAGAGAACTACCCTCTACAGTGAATGTACAGTCATGAGTAAGAGAACTACCCTCTATGGTGAATGTACAGTCCTGAGTGAGAGAACTACCCTCTACAGTGAATGTACAGTCATGAGTAAGAGAACTACCCTCTACAGTGAATGTACAGTCCTGAGTGAGAGAACTACCCTCTATGGTGAATGTACAGTCCTGAGTGAGAGAACTACCCTCTACAGTGAATGTACAGTCATGAGTAAGAGAACTACCCTCTACAGTGAATGTACAGTCCTGAGTGAGAGAACTACCCTCTATGGTGAATGTACAGTCCTGAGTGAGAGAACTACCCTCTACAGTGAATGTACAGTCATGAGTAAGAGAACTACCCTCTATAGTGAATGTACAGTCCTGAGTATGAGAATGGTTCTAGGTAAATTCTACCGCGGAAAATTCCACCATAGAAAGTTCCACCAGGAAAGTTCCACCGCTGGTAAGTTCCACCACGGAATATTCCACCACCGGAAAATTCCACCGCGGAAGATTCCACCGCATAATACTGGATTTAATTTACAGAAGGTATAAAATTTAATAAAACTGATTCAAAGAAAAATGTGTTTTTGGTGGTAACCGAACAACATTTCATTAGTTAAAAAGGGAAGAAATGATAAGAATATGTTATGTTTAGTGAAGGCCTAAGAGATAAGCTAAGGAGAACATACGAAATAATAGACAGATCAATCTATCTCTTAAATATGAATCAATTCAATTTATGAAAAAATTTAAATTAAAAAAAATAAAAAAAATTCATCAATAAACTTCCACTGCCCCATGCAGTGACCAACAATTTAGATTCCGTTTGATTCTCCTTTAAACATATATATGTTGAAACTGAAATTAAGGATTATATTTTGTTTGTAACATAAATTTCATTTTATATATATTATCTATCACCCAAGTTTTTAAATGTACCAAAATATATTTCAATTTATATCAGCGACGATAAAAGGTGGAATTATTGAATTTGACACGTACTGAAATAAAATGTTTAATTAGTATCGATATATTTTAATATAAAAAGAAAAGTTACAAAGCTGAAACTTTCTGAAACTGTAATATAATCTATATTGAAACTATTACTTGGTAGAATTAAAGTTTGAAAATAATGCGTCTCAACTAAATTTTGAACATAGAGTTAAGTAGATAAATTGCGGTACATTAACTAGCTTCGACCTGAAGCCACAGACATACGAATAAAAATCGTAACTTCATAGCTTACACAAAATATATAAATCATAACACGTACAGAGTTTCTTTTGATACGAAACATCTTAATATAAATACGGTTCAGCAGGTCTCTGATTTAAATTGACTCTAAAGAAATAGACACTAAAAACATGCTTGTCATATTTTTGCTTAATAGTAACATTTTCAATAATGAAACATAACAAAATTGTTTTGTATCAAACATCAAAATCTGAACTTAGCGTTTCTGTTGATAGATTCAACAAGCTAAATTTATCAGTGTTGCCACAGGTTGGTGTTCCAATACCAGCGTCATATTCTGTCACGATTAACCAGTTAAATATTTAATGCTTATATGATTGCCAGATTATTAATTGTTTTATATTCAATAGGAAGATTTGTTCATTTATAATTTTATAATTATCAATTTCCTAGACTTAGAAATACATTTTAAAATAAACTTTTTATTTATACTGTTCATTTGTATTTTATTTTTTCAAAATGGTGGTTCATTATAGAGGAGTTCACTATAGAGGAGTTCACTATAGAGGAGTTCACTATAGAGGAGTTCACTATAGTGGAGTTCACTATAGAGGAGTTCATTATAGAGGAGTTCATTATAGAGGAGTTCACTATAGAGGAGTTCACTATAGAGGAGTTCACTATAGAGGAGTTCACTATAGAGGAGTTCACTACAGTGGAGTTCACTATAGAGGAGTTCAATATAGAGGAGTTCACTATAGAGGAGTTCACTATAGAGGAGTTCACTATAGAGGAGTTCACTATAGAGGAGTTCACTATAGAAGAGTTCACTATAGAGGAGTTCACTATAGAGGAGTTCACTATAGTGGAGTTCACTATAGAGGAGTTCACTATAGAGGAGTTCACTATAGAGGAGTTCACTATAGTGGAGTTCACTATAGAAGAGTTCATTATAGAGGAGTTCATTATAGAGGAGTTCACTATAGAGGAGTTCACTATAGAGGAGTTCACTATAGAGGAGTTCACTATAGAGGAGTTCACTATAGAGGAGTTCACTATAGAGGAGTTCACTATAGAGGAGTTCAATATAGAGGAGTTCACTACAGTGGAGTTCACTATAGAGGAGTTAAATATAGAGGAGTTCACTATAGAGGAGTTCACTATAGAGGAGTTCACTATAGAGGAGTTCACTATAGAGGAGTTCACTATAGAGGAGTTCAATATAGAGGAGTTCACTACAGTGGAGTTCACTATAGAGGAGTTCAATATAGAGGAGTTCACTATAGATTAGTTCACTATAGAGGAGTTCACTATAGAGGAGTTCACTATAGAGGAGTTCAATATAGAGGAGTTCACTATAGAGGAGTTCACTATAGAGGAGTTAACTATAGAGGAGTTCACTATAGAGGAGTTCTACTTGAACAATTCATCATTGGAATTAAATCATACCACCATTAACATTCCATGCCGTATTTTCCATCTTACGGACTGATACGGTTTGAAATGTGCTAAAATTCGCCATTACTTTTTTGAGGTAGTTTGGCGATTGGAAAGTTCGGTTCTCGTACTTCTCACCGTAGAACTTTTTGTGTACTGGGAAAGTTCTTAAATATTTATTCTATGCAGTTAAATGATGACTAACGAATTAAGCTATGGTTGTTAATTCTAATTATAAGTACGTTTTTTCATACAGATCATATTTTTTAGTGAAAAGTTAAAATTTGCAGTTTTTATTTTTGTACGGGGGCTAAAAATATTGAAGATTTACAAGATGTAATTTTTAAATGAATGATTACATTGTTAAATAAACCATGCAGTTTAAATAGAGAAAAAAATCAATAAGCGTGACGATATATATTCAGAAACCTATAAATTAAATTTCAAATCCGTTCCAGGAATGTTAAAAACACAACCTTATTACCTTTATTTGATAATGTGTAATAATTATCTACTTCCTAATTTAGGGTAAGTTACGAGTTATTGGACAGTGACACATCTTTAATCTTATATGACCGAAGATGTGAAACCGTCCGATAATTCGTAACTTACCCCAACGGTTAGGCACCGCTGGAACAATTGTCCCCAACTGTATTTCACTGATATTGTTATATCAAATCACGTAGCACGTACCTTTATTCAAACAATAATACATCTATAATATAGTGTAGATGGTTGGGATGAAATATATGAATATAATATGGAAATTACTATTTTAACAAATTTCTATATATGCAAATACGTAGAGGTATAACTTTTATATAATTGCCTCCATTGTTTTATTACTGTTCGAGACTATATTTTAATTCCTATCCGTGACATAGGAAATAAACTTAAATAATAATTATTATATATTTTTATCCTATAGATATGATCGGTAATGTGGAACAGTTCGATTACTTGGAACTCACCCTACTCTTTCTTTCCGAAAATAACCTAAAGACCAAAAGTGAAAGGCCTTACTATACGTGTAATAATATAATGGCCAGTATAACATATATATTACGCTTTAAAGTCTACCAAAGAACAGCATTGACCTTTCCAACATTTCGAAAAAAGCCTGTCACATTTAAAACCTTCAAATTCTAATTTGATATAAATGAAGTACAGAATAATGTTTCTCTGTGTATAAAATATTTTGGTATATACATTATAAATATACTAGCGTATTACCCTTCAAAATTGACAGAGAATGATTTCGATTTCATTTCTAAATTATCCGAAAAAAAAATATTGAGATTCTTAGAAAATTATTCATTTTTTGCAATTCATATTTTATATATGGATTCTCATTATCCCATTTTTAAAATATCCGTTTTTTTTTGTATTCCAGATTTTTATTAGTTTTCAGGTTTCTTCTCAAATTTTTTTTTTATTTTTTGCTGCGACCCCCTGATTGTTAGTGTTGTTGTTAGGTTTGTTGGGGATTTTGGGAGAATCGTAACTACTCCTTCAATAGTCAACCGATTTGATTGAAACAAACTTCAAGTAATAGCCTGACTCATTCGCTACAATTTCCAGAGAAGAAAAATTTAAAATAATAATTTTAAATGTCAAAATTTGATGAAATATAATCGTATGCACTTGTAATTTTTTCCGATTTTGTTACTAAAATTGCTTCTTCTTCTTCAATAATGAATCGATTTGATTGAAACAATCTTCAACTGGTAGACTGATATATTTACTTCAAGTTTTAGAGAGTAGAATTTTGAAAATTTAATTATTAATACTCTAAATATTTAATTTTGTATGGACTTCATTCTTCATTCATTCTTCTTCCTGGATTAGGTAGTGATTTTTCGGGATTGGGATTAGGAATAAGCGTGAGGATTGGTTGCACTTCTCAGGATTGGGTGCAATTTTCTACAGATTGGGTGCAATTTTTTCAGGATTGGGTGCAATTTTTTCAGGATTGGGTGCTGTTCTCCGGATTGGGTGCAATTTTCTCTAGATTATGTGTTGTTCTTCGGATTGGGTTGGATAATTTACTGTCGTAAGTTTGCCGCCAAACCTGATTGCCTGATATTCGATTGTTTGTATTATTTAAGAAATGTAATTAAATCACCACATTGGAGCATAAATATTTGTTGTAAATGGATGTTATTTATTGGATTGCAGCCTAAGAACACCCCCTGATTGTTGTTGTTGGTGATTTTGGGAAAATCGTTACTACTCCTTCAATATTGAACAGATTTGATGGAAACAAAATATATGTGGTAGTGTGGCTTATTCGCTACACTTTCTGAGTAATGTAATTAACTAAAATAAATTTTCAATGTCAAAATTGTATACGTATAGATAGATATACGTATAGATTTGTAATTTCATTCGATATTGACACAAAAGTTATTTCTTCTCTTTTTATAAAATTGATTTATATGCTCGAAAATAGTTTTAATAGGTAGCCTGTTTCATTCACTAATATTTTTAGTACCTAACCATATTTTGCTAGTATAATCGTCATATAATAGTCAAAAATTAAAATTCTGCGTTGACTTGTTTTGCAGTTGCTGGCACATATTAAAGTTAGTTCTTCATCTTCTATAATGAACTGATTAGATTGAAACAGATTTCTAATGGTAGCTTTATATGATCCCTTCAGAGGGTAGGAAAGTGAATTACGAAATTTTCATTGATTGCGTGATTTTTCTGTGCCCCTGACAAATGGCCATAGTCGCAGCTCACCCCGGGGATTACCACCCGGGGTGATGTGTCTTGTTAATTCTTATTTTACATTCATTTTACTAATTCAATTTTTTCGTTTTTTCCAGCCACTCCATGATTTATTTTTCGGTTTTTTTTTCCTGCATTAGTTTTATTTTCAGGGAAATTTTAAATCAGCTTGAAATTGGAAAAACTATATAACCGAAACGTTGTACATCATTTTCCTTTAATTACCAACAATAAAAGTGTCAAAAATGTTGTAAATAAATTCTCAAGAAATTATCTTTCAAACTGCATCCTCTAGATTTTAAATAACGATCAGAAGAAACTATTCAGAAGAATAGAAAAGTCATCACTTAAATTAATAGAATTAAAAGTACATCGCCAATTCAATATCACATGCAAAAAAAGAATATATTTTGGTTCATAGACATTCTTGCGAATGTTTTTTTTATTTTCCATCTTCGGTCATCTAAGAAAAAAATGGTGCTACAATAAAATAATGATTATTATATCGTTTATTTCCTATATGACCGAAGATGGGAAACTGTTAATGTTGAACTGATTAATGTGAGCAATAAAACAAGACTCTTTAATAAAATAAATATGATAAAGCTTATGTACACTGACAAAAAATTGCCAGTCAACCTGACTCATCGCTTGAGTCAAGGCTGGAGTCTTTTTTCTTGACTGACTCTACCTGAGTCAGTCTGACTATGAATTAGGAGTCAATATGACTCTTGTTTCTTAGTAAAATATTAGGATGAGTCAAATTGACTCACATTTTTGAGCTGGTTTTGGGACAAACTGAAAAATCAAAATCTTGAGTCAATTTGATTCCTATTTTTTTTAGTGAATGTTCTCTATCACTAATGTGACTGATGGTCACTAACGAGCATTTGGTGACTTTTCGAATATTTGTCAGTTGTCATTTTGAGGAGGATTAGTCAATTCAAATCACAAAAGGGCGGAAAAATTTACAATTGTTCTTTTTTAATTGCTACCAATTGAGGTGACGTGGAGGACCCTCTAGAACTCACGCAGCTGTTCACTGTCATTTCCAAAAAGTCATACTGCCGCAGTTTTTAACAGATTTATAAATTTCATTGAATTCATATATTATTCCATTGAAAATAGTATACAATTTTAAATCGTGTGTCTATGCGAAAAAATTATTAGTTGTAGATGAACCAATGGTTTCTATTTTTCAGTGGGAAAGAATTAATATAAAACAACTTTTTCGGTATAGATTGATAGATTCAATGACAATTTTAAACTTTTGATTAAATTAATAAATTAACTTTTAATTTATTGTACCATTTTAAAATGTAAATTATTTGTACAATTAATTAATGTAAATTATTAATTATTATATCAAAATCTACATTATAAATTTATAATGTTCGAAGTAATTAACCACGAAACAGATACAATAATTATTTAACCATTATTTAACCGTTATTTAACCATTATTTAACCATTATTTAACCATTATTTAACCATTATTTAACCATTATTTAACCATTATTTAACCATTATTTAACCATTATTTAACCATTATTTAACCATTATTTAACCATTATTTAACCATTATTTAACCGTTATTTAACCATTATTTAACCGTTATTTAACCATTATTTAACCGTTATTTAACCATTATTTAACCGTTATTTAACCATTATTTAACCGTTATTTAACCATTATTTAACCGTTATTATTCCATTGTTTTCCTTTCTTTTCCTTTCTTTTGAGTTATATGTAGAAATGGTTTTATCCTTCATTTCTTCACCAGAAATAGGCGTCACGCTATACATGCCTACATATTTCAGACTATGTGATTCATGATTTTTAAGTACAGTCTAATAGATAAACTTATTAAACAGAACAATATGGTTAGTTTATATCTGAATGATTTTCACCATTTATTTGCATTTCTGAGATTGACTGTTATTCCACACCCGCATTTCATTCCAAATTGTATATGGTATATATAGAAACGTTGCAATGAAAACGTGTTCCACATATGAAACGTTCGGAAGAGGTAGGACCAATCCTCAAATCTAGAAGTTCTTCATGGAAATGTTACACTTGTAACTAATTCAAGTACAGTTTTGTGTGATTTCATTAGTATTTTATGCAAATATAGGTAAAAGTACCTCAATCGTCCGTTATGTCTCAGTCAACCGCCGAAAATTTATCTACAAACTTTGAAAGTTTTTTCTGAACAATTTCAAAAGGTAGCTCTAGGGTTCGTTTTGCATGCAGCGATTGTTGCGATCATCGCAATAGGAATACATCGATCTATTGCTTAGCAATAATCGCTCGCTGCAAAAACAGTCTCATAGGAATAGCATTGGAGTAGTGCTCAGCGATAATCTCTGGGCGACGATCGCTGAGCGATGATCTTAACAATCGCTGCATGCAAAACATACCTTCAGGCCCTTCCACAACACAAGGTTCATATATCATATATTGTAATATCGACGTGATATGTGTTTCTTTTTTTTAAGAACATTCAATCATTGAGAAAAATAATATAGCTTAGGAAAATAATATCGAAAGAAAAATCTGCAATTTTTAAATCACTCTTTCAATTAGTCATTATTCCTAAAATCAGATTGTCTTGAAATAAGTGTAGCTTACTAAAACTAAGGATATTCTTGATGTTTCCCTCGATATCAGAAAACATTTTCGATATAAAAACTATTTTAAAACTAATTTTTCTTTTTATATTTTACTTTACAGCAGTCTAACTTTAAAGGTCCTCTCCAGGCTCAGGGAAACAAATGAGTTTATTAAATAATTATATAGAACTAAGGTCTACGATCATTATTCCGCAAACCGCATACAATTCGGTTCAGTATATATTTTATTATTTGCTTTTATAGTTTTTTAATACTATGTGAGCAACAATCAAGCGAATCTCCAACCTGACGCTGAGAAAGAAGACTGTACACTCTTTGTTTTGATTTCAATTTTAGATTTCTAAACAAACAATGCGTTTTTAGCCTTCTTTTAAGATATTAATTGTTTCTAAAAGTATATAAACGTTTCTATAATAAGTCTATCCAAATTTAAACATTTAAACGAATAATAAATAGATTTATTAAACCAAATACCTAGTTTACAATCAAAACAAATGGTGTACATTATTCTTCTTCAGACTGAAAATTAGAAAGTTGGAAGTGAAGTAGGTTTTGTAGAGTTTGGATTATATAAATCTTTATAAGCAAATAAAATTTAAAATATGCCATCAAATTTGATGCGGTTTGCAGTAAAATGATAAGAAACATTAGCCTCGTTGATCTAAGCAATAAAAAAATTTGCTTGGAGAGGACATCAAAGGAACAATAAATTTATCTAAAATATTTGCACTTTTTGTAAAAAATGGTTGCTAGTACCTAGCTTATTTATTTCTAAATTTGTGAGAATTCATTCGTCCGAAATATATCAAACAGCCAGAAAATAAGTATACAGTACATATATTATAATGTGCATGAATTAACATTTCCAGCCGTCTTTTACTCCAAAGGACAGTCCTTAAAGGGAGGGTGCGTGTAAAATCAAACATTTGTTAATATGTGTTTTTATGGAATCAGCATATTTAATTATATATGATTACATACTCTGTTCATCTGAATAATACTTATTAAAGAAAATAAAATTTAATTTATTTTGAAAAAGCGCCATCTAGTGACAAATAGCATAAGCTTTGCTCGAGTCATTGACGCCATCTTGCTGTGATTTCACAAACGTTGTGCAAAAAACTTTAGTATATCTGCGAGTGATATTATTAATTATAACTCTAAAAATACTTCATTTGTTAATATATTGTATATAAATCACAAATTTATTTATTTATAGCTTATTTGGGAAGATAATCAGACATTCTATAAACGTTCATGAAGATTGTTCTGGAACGTTCTGGAAATAATGTAAACAGCGCCATCTATGAGATGATCGCATAAACTTATGTTAACTAATAAAACCTCTATTTTCTCTGAAAATACAGTGATTTGAGATGAAACATTTCATATCCGTAACTAATCATTGTTTATTTATAATATTATGAACAAATATTTGATATGAAAATTAGACGCACCCCCCCTTTAAATTGAGTTCGTATGTTCTTGTCCCTTAATGAATTTAGATAGAACAAGAACTGGGATGACTTTTAATAATATTATGAATACTAATTTTCAATATTAGTTAATTAATTTAAAATTTAATGAAATTCAAATATGTGTCACAGTGTCCGTTATTGAAACTTTGTTGAAAGTTGACAACCATATATATGCATACATGCAGCTAACTTTGAGTCTCACCACATCGACAAGAATGGCGCTGCAATTGGTTTGTTTTCGCAATCAGCTGCCTTTTAACGAAATTGAAACAATAATTTTGAACTATAGAGCCTAAATATATAAACATACGTCACTAATTGATATTATACGTTTTCAATATAAATTTGGTTTAACATGGAGTAAATTAAAACGTAAATGAAAACATCTTAATAAATATAGCAAAATTAGCGTCACTATTTGTGCTATTTGTGAATTACCACGGTAGGTGGCGCTGCAGTTAACAATTATCAAAATACATTTTTCAAATTGAATTTCTTGAAATGAATTCAATATCCGTTTATTGATTTATCAACAAGGGGGAAAAAGTTTTTTTTAATCATCCACGCTAAAAAAATTAATCCCAGCAGAATTAGTTATGTTGGGGTGTACCTTTTGTTTCCCATACCAGAAGATGAAAAAGTTTCCGCCGTTTATACTTATATCGAGTGTTGTCAGTGTCAGTTTTATGGCATTCCTTGCCGACTTGTTTTCTTTTTAGTTAACTAGAATATTTGTTGAATTGTGTTTGCTACCTTGTGCGTACTGAAAAAATGCAGTATAACAGTATCTTGTTATGATAATTGTATTAACATTTATACACTGTGTTACCTAGTAATCTAAGCCCAATTTTAGAAAATTGAGATCTGATCTTTGAGTTTGAAAAGTTGAGGTAGTCTTAGTTTGAGAGAGAGATTCTGTATTGTTAGAATTAATTCCTATGGTACCATTAATTTAACTTGAGTCTGCAATTTGAATTTGGAAAGTGTGTCAAATATTATAAATAAGAGTTCCAGCTCAAAGATTTTTTTGTACCAGAGGCAGACTGCTAGTCTGCAGAATATGGGACATTTTTAGCATTTTCTGTGCGAACAATCCTTAATTTCCTCCTATATTTACATGTATTTTACTGAGAACAGAAGCAAAAATGGAAGATTTCTTGGAGAACACTTTACTAGTTCCTGCAGTCTGGGCAGACTGTAGAATGTCAATGGTACATTTTTGATTTTTCTAAGACTATGCAATGAATCTGAGCCCAATTTTAGAAATTGGAGATCTTGATTTTTTAAAATTAATTCCTATGTTACCACCAGGCACCAGTCTGCAGAATATGGGACATTTTTAACATTTTCTGTGTGAACAATTCTTAATTTCCTCCTATAAGTATTTACATGTATTTTACTGAGAACAGAAGCCAAAATAGAGGATTTCTTGGAGAACAGTTTACCAGTTCGGCAGTTCCTGCAGTCTGGTGTTACTGTTACCCATGTTTCTCAGAGTGGAAAACTCAAATTCTAACAGAGTTACTCATGAATGCTCTACTGCGGAGTTTATTAATGATTAACCCTGTTTACTAGTGTTTAGTATTAGTAAAGCATGTATAGGCTTATAGCATGCAGAGTTCAATTTTTTCAAATATTATGAAATATTTAGAATTAATTTTTACATAGCTAAAAGAAATAAAAATTAGTCTCCTGAATAATCCCGTGACAATTTCCTAATTAATTGCCAGTCCGACTGTCTGAAAAGTACAACAGGATTTGTGGATTAATCCTGTGTCCGAGTCCTATTTAATTCCTATATTCCCATGCCAGTCTGGAAAACTGCTTAGGCTAACAGATGAACTCTATATGCTAAATGCTGCGGATAATACAATTTTTAGTAATTTACCATTAATGTTTGAAGTCTGTAAAACTCCCACAGAGTAATTAGTTCATCAGAAAGCACCTATTTTTCCAGACTGGTTCCCATGTTATTTGCTGTGCCCAAATACCAATTTCTGTGAAAAATCCTGAGTCTGTGGAGAGCTTCTTTTCAGACTGGATTAATTCCTATGTTTACATGTAATTACTGCCAGTCTGAAGAATCCAGTCTGTATTTCGTGGTAAATTCCACTGACATGCCAGTATGAACAATTGGGCAAACAGCTCCCGACCACATAGTGTTTGCGCCCGCACGCACTAGAATATTTGGAAGTTACCTCCCGCAAGAGTTATTTTACCGCCCGCACCCTGACCAGTGACCCGCCCTCCTTATTTATAGCGCCCGCAATGATGAAAGACAATCTAGATCAAACGCGCACGTCCCTCTCCCTCTCAATCAAATATAACTTAAAGCTAATTTTTAACTTGGTAAGACAGTTAGCCTGTTAGGGACCCAACTTCTCAAAATACCAAGTTAAAGTCATAACTCATAAACAATCAGACACCACACAACCTCTCATGACAGTAAGTCAACTGAATTGAAATGAAATTTAAAATTGGATTGTGCCGTCTTACAATCAAACTCTGTGTCAGTGATAAAATTACTGTCCTTTTGCCAGTTTTTTTCAAATTATTAAAAGAATTATTTTATTATTTCAATTGTCATCCTTTTACTCTCTGTCTATACGTTTTTGATTATTTTTGAATCTAATGAAAATAATGCTACCTACTTACCTAGCTATTTATTTTGAATGTTAGCTCAAGTTCGAACACCGGAAATCAAAACAACTAGCGAACCTTTTATATGAATTGATTATAGACTATATAGTGTTACTGGCTTATTACACATGAGTTTTACGTAGGCATAAAAAATATTTTGATCCTAATTTATACAATTTTCAGATTCATTACACATTACATTCCAACTTTGATAATATTCAAAGCAATTCTCGTTCTGGTAAATTAGTTTTCTACGAAGGTGGATAATTTAGTTAGGGTAAGTACTTAATTATCGGTCAGTTCCACATTTTCGGTCATATAAGGTGAAACAATATAAAAATAATTATTTCACTAGGATTGGTAGAGTAAGAACAACCAACCCGGGTTTGCAGAAGTATTACATAGCACTCTGTAATAATAATACTTTTAATTTTGTTTTTATTCACATGACCGCAAACGGTGTACAGACCAATAATTCGGAATTTACCCTAGTATATTCCAATATTGTTTTATATTTTTGTTTGAAATTTTTAATGTTTAATCAATAAAATTTTATTAATGTTTAATAAACTCGCCTAGTTAAAATCTTTAATCTTATGTTCAAAAATATGAAATTGTTCAATAACTTGGAACTCACCCAGATGAATTTTATGATCGAAAATATAATATTTTCTATCATAAAATTTTAATTGGGTGAATTCCAAGTTACTGAACTGTTCGAACCATATTTCTACCATGAAAATATTTTAACCGCGTGAATTCCAAGTTATCGAACAATTTCACATTTCCGATCAAAGAATTTTAGCTGGGTGAGTTATGGAACTCACTTAGTTAAAATATTTTTATGATTGAAAATATAGAACCGGACAACAGACAAATAAAAATAAGGAAACTTCTTATGAGGGGTGATTAAGTTATTGAAGAAGAATTGTAAACTGAGTATTTGTTATTTTGATACCAATTCTTACTAAGCAATATTTGATAGTACATAAAATATTATATATAAATATTACATAAATCAAATTATATATCCGATAACAACATCAATGTGTCTCTATCGAGTTACATCGATATATCTCTATCTAGTTATATATATAGTGATAGTACAACATGACGTTAGATATATCATATATAACTAGAAACAACGATTAGTGTTTTCAGTTATAAAATATAATAGATATTTACTTTTTCTTCAATTATTAGACTTAGTTCAAAATGTCTTGTATTCACAACACTATTTAATGCAAATCTTTTCTTATTGGTCTAATAAATTAATAAATATTCGCAAATACAAAATGTGAGATTGTCAGTCGATGACTCAGGATATGCAGTCTCCTCTCCCAACAGATGAAAGTCTCTGCACAGCACACGTTGTTGTACTCACCTGTCAGTAGCACCACAGCAGTTCTTCAACTTCACTGCAGTGAATTCACCTGTAGAAGCTATTTAGCTACCATAAGAATCATCTATCACTTAAGTAATTAACAGAGATATATAAAATAGTAAGAGTCAATTCCGATATTCATATAAGATCACAATTAATTTGTGATTATTTGAAAGCTATACTTCTTACAAATAAGTTTACGATATTTGAAAAAGCAAATTGTGAAAAGAGCACCAACCAATATCAATACAAATGGGATAAATTATAACTTTATATGTGCAAATAATTAATTAAGACATACAGGGATATACTCCATGGTATAGCAGTTTAATTCAATAAAAGATATATAAATACATACTAATGGAGTAAAATAATTTTTTATATGTATGAATAAATTTTTCACAAGAAAAGTGAAAAAAGAATGCATCCATTTCTGTTAGAATGTAAAATAATAAAGTTCATTATTATTATTCGATAGTATATTCAATTAAGTGATTCAAATACATAAAAGATATATTTCCATGTGTACAAATATTTGTCTCCCCCCCCCCCCCCCCACTGTACCATTGAAATAATGAAAAATGTGAACAGTAATCATTGTATCTATAGTATCTACTATCTCATACAATTGAAATGACGTAAAATGCAGAATATTATAACAAAATTATATTCTTCGTTAGAGATTATTTTTGTATATACGATTGCTTTTGATCTGGTACATTCACAATAACTGCTATACTGATGCTGATTTTCATTGTATATCTGGTATATTCACAATAACTGCTATTGTATCTGATACCATATTATTGAAATATTGTATACTGCGACAAATAATTATAGGATCTGATACTATTGATTGAAATATTGATGACTATTTCGACAAATAATTATAGTATCTGATACCATAGATCGAAATATTGATGAATATTTCGACAAATATATATAGTATCTGATACCATTGATCGAAATATAGTTGAATACTTCGACAAATAGATATTGTATATGAAATCAATGAAATAATCATATAATGTATACTGCGAGCAGTTCTCATTGTATCAGATATAATCGGGGTTTCATTATGCTTATTGTAGACTGTAGCTAATCGTTATAGAACCTAATAATTATTATAGCATTAGTAATTACTAATTTAAAATATACAAGTAATTCGCTAATTCCTATAGGTATTTCATTATGTAGTCACGTAGTCGTAGTGTATTGTATCTGAACCTTAAACTCTTTCTGCGGTGTTAAAAGTAAAATAACTTTTATGGACTATAGTCCATTACAATTTAATATAATCGTAATTATATTTTATAGCTTTTACTAAATCTATGAATCTATAATAATGTTTCTTTCCATTTATGAAACCTATTGTGGTGGTTTCTGAAGTATACCTGACATGGCATTTTAGATTCTCAAACAATACATGGATTATTATGATTTGTGACGTCACACGCGGGCAGCATATCGCGCTGCCGCCTGCCCGCATGGAATTTCTACTCACGCGCCCGAGCCGGGCGGGCCCCGCGGGCAGCATGTGGCTTCCTTGGGCTGGCAATTAGCTCCCGCATATTACAAAAATCCACTAATTTCAGAAATTTTTGCACCCGCGAGATAACATGGTTTTGTGCCCAACTTTCCACCCTGGCTGACATGTCGGTGGAATTTTTCCCCTTTGAAAATAATATTCTGGCAAAGTCGGTGAATTTTTAGCTATTTATTCCTATGTTACCATTAATTTTCGGTGGAAAAATGGGTAAAAATGTTGGTAGATCAGCAAAATTACAGGAAATTTATGGTGGATTTTTTCAGCTTTTTCAAAAAGTCAGTGGAATTTTGTGCACCAAATACAAACTGGTGAAGAATATGGGACATTTTTAACATTTTCTGTGCGATCATTCCTTAATTTCCTCCTATATTTACATGTATTTTACTGAGAACAGAAGCTAAAATAGAGAATTTCTTGGAAAACAGTTTACCAGTTCCTGCAGTCTGGGTAATTAGTGGAGAGAATTTGAGATTTTTGGCCATTTTGAAGAGAAATTTCAAATTTGAAAATCTTTGGAGACAAATTGCCCCCAAAATTTAATATCTGGAGACTAATTGTGCATGCTTTGCAGACTGGTTATTTTGGAGAAAATTTATGGTAATTTGATCATTTTGGAGAGAAATTTAGTTATTTTTGGAGAGCACTGGAGAGTTTATGAAACATACTATTTCACTTGCCTGATAAAGTGTTTGTAGTGATCTCTTATTCTGTTCGCAGGCTCAGCCCCATTTTGCCAACAAAAATTAATGGTAACATAGGAATAAATAGCTAAAAATCCATCGACTTTGCCAGAAAATTATTTTCAATGGAGAAAAATTCCACCGACAAGTCTGTGGAATTTACCATGAGATACAGTCTGGGACTCAGCCAGTCAGCAAAAGATGCATGAAGTTGTGACGTTTATCCGGTGACTATTGAGGCCTTGAAATTAGTCCCTGAAAATATTTAATTTTTGGGACAATTTGTCTCCAAAGATTTTCAAATTTCTATCCAAAATGACCTAAAAATCTCAAAATTCTCTCCACTAATTACATGTAAACATAGGAATTAATTAGGAAATTGTCGCCAAATAATTCAGGAGGCTAATTTCAGGTCCTCAATAGCCGCCGGGACGCTGGATAAACTTCACAACTACAACTTCATGCAAAATTAATTTAAATATAGGAATTAATTCAGAAGTTTTTGTAGCAAAATGAATGTAAATGTAGGAATCAATACAAGATTGTTCGGAGAGAATATCTCGAATATCTCCCATATTCAGCAGACTGCTAATTTAGCTGCTGGGTATTCTGAATCTGCTACTGAGGGTCAGAAAATAAGCTGAGTAACTATCTTGTAAATTAAAATCTCTGCAGAACAAGAGACACATTACACAGAGCCAGTCTGTTTTTCATGGTAAATTCCACCGACATGTCGGTGGAATTTTTTCTCCTTTGAATATAATATTCTGACAAAGTTGGTGGATTTTTAGCTATTTATTCCTCTGTTTCCATTAATTTTTGGTGGATAAATTAAGACAATGTTGGTGAATCAATTAAATTACTGGAAATTTATGGTAGATTTTTACAGCTTTTCAAAATAGTCAGTGGGATTTTATGCACCAAATACAGACTGGACACAGTGGGTTTTGACAGTTATTTTCAGCCCTTTATTTGCAAATGGCGAGAAATATCAAATTTTCTGCCATGCTACAATGTTATTTTGGAGAGTATTTATGATAATTTAATCATTTTGGAGAGAAATTTGGTGATTTTTGGAGAGTTTTGGAGAGACGAATGGAGAGTTTAGGAGCCATACTATTTTTCTTGCCAAGTCTTGAGACAATAAATGAGACTCTTAGAATTTTAGAATATGGCCCATGGGAGATATTTGGGATATTCTATATGAACAATTTTGAATTAATTCCTATATTTATATCAATTTTAATGTGAATGGAATTAGAAATCTCTTATGAACAATTTTGAATTAATTCCTATATTTACATTAATTTTGCTAGGAACACTTATGAATTTATCCATATCATCCCAGTGTCAGCCTGCATACTATGTTTACACTTGACATTAATTTTACTGTGGACAGATTAAGAGACCTCTAAGAGAATACAAGCACTTCACCAGTTTCTGTAGACTGGTGTGACAGGTCTGAGTGTGACGAATCTGCTAAGTTGGCGCTATCATTAAATATTCATAAAAACTTGACATTTCTACTATCGTTAATATTTGATAATTTAATTTTTAATGATTTGAAATTCTTCAGATGAGTCAATGACTTGATAAATTTAGCAATTATGGCTCTTAGAAAAGTTAAAGGAAATTTGGAGCGAATGTTTGATAAGAACCTGACTGATTTGGTGAGAGGAATTAGGAACAACAAAGAAAATGAGGTGAGTGGTGAAATATTCTATAACTCTAATAATTTGTTGTTAACACTGTAAGAGTAATGACTGGTATAGTTATTTTCAAATTCATTATTTAAAGTAGATTGAAATTTAATATCAATTGTGCTTTTATTACTGTTGAAATGTTCAACTATAAAATTTAAAACTAGAACTAGCTACCAAGCTGATTTAGATACTTGAATTTATTTATTTTTAATATATCATATGGAGGCGGTGTCTCCTTCATTAAAAATTAATAGAAATTAAACTATCTACCAATAAAAATGTGATATACAATTGTTTGAAAAGTAAAAAGCAGTCAAATTGACTGCTTGGTGTTAAATATATTGAATATTGTGAAAAAATATAAATTATCTACAAGGTTTATGAACATTTTTTACTTTGTTAGCTACATGATTATGTCTCTCCATGATATTATGTGTTAAGAGTTCAAATTCTCAATATGATTACAATGTTTCTTTTTTCTCTTCCAGGCCAAATACATTGCAGCATGCATGGATGAAATAAAGTCAGAACTGAGACAGGAAAATTTTGCTGTTAAAGCTAATGCTGTGTCTAAATTAACTTATGTGAGTATTAACACATTTACTTATTAAACATTAAGTTTCCATTAAAATAGCAATACTAAATTATTTTGATTTATACAATTCTGACATTAACATTATGAACCTATTTGAGTTCATAATTTTGCATTAAAATTACCTAATCACTAATCCTATTTTTCTTACCCATTCATAATATTTATGTATTGAACATTTATTTGTTAGCAAATTAATCAAATTGATGTTTATAATTTAAATTCTATTCCTTCACAGCTGCAAATGCTCGGCTATGACATCAGTTGGGCAGGTTTCAACATCATTGAGGTGATGAGCTCTTCCAAATTCACGTACAAGAGAATAGGATACACGGCAGCTTCTCAGTGCTTCCATCAGGATACCGAGGTCAGTTATGCCGTTAGGCAAATAGGTATCAGCAGTTAGGCACAGAAAAGAGTTAGCTGTTGAATTGAATAGTTAGCTGTTCAATAGCTATCAACACAATTAAATGTAGATTATAATCAATATTGTTTTTAATTTATTTATAAAGTTGTTATACTTGAAACTCTACATTTATTTATATGTATATCTTCATCCAATTTGTTTAGCAGGCTTTTGTTATTTCTATGTAGGGAGCTCATTAAAATGTCTTTTATTCTGTAGGTAGCCCAAAAATTTCTTAGATAGGGGAAATTATTTTAGGGCTTGATGTTTATTTCTTTTATTCATCAATAAATATCCTTATTAAAGCTCCTTTTATTGCGCAGGTGTTAATGCTCACCACTAACATGATTCGCAAGGACCTAACTGGACACAACATGTATGATGCAAGCACCGCCCTTACTGGACTGGCTTGCTTCATCAGTCCAGATCTGGCTAGAGATCTGGCCAATGATCTCCTTACTCTGGTGTGTAGTTGCTTTACCATCGGTTACTTGTAAACAGTATCTTATCATGTTTAACTTGGAGGTGAACTTTCATTTCAGGCAAAACTTTTATTGAATTATGTGTAGAAATATGAGTTGAATAAAAGCTACTCATTTTATGATATTTTGTATGTTCATGCAAACTGAGTTCATCAGTAGATTAATATCTAATAACTTGGGTAAGTTCCGAGTTATCGAACGGTTCCACATTTTCAGTCCTAAAAAAATATAAAATTTAACTTTTTTAATTCAATATAATCAATTAATTAATTAATATAAGAGTGAAGTGCGAGTAAAATCCCATAGGTACCGATATAATACACACAAAGTTAAATAATTTATTTTTTCTTGTACAATCAAAAATATGGAACCATTCAAATAACTCCAAACTTACCCCAAATGAACTTACCGTTAATAGCTTCCCAATTTCTGTACTTCAGTTGAGCTCCACAAAGCCCTATATCCGGAAGAAGGCAGTGTTGTTGCTGTACAAAGTGTTTCTGAAGTACCCAGAGGCTCTGAGACCCGCCTTTCCAAGACTAAAAGAGAAGCTAGAGGATCCTGACCCTGGTTAGTATTGGACAGACACCATTACGGTAGAACTCCTTTATAGTGAATGAGTTGGGATGTAGCCTCTATAGTGAATGAGTTAGGATGTAGCCTCTATAGTGAATGAGTAAGCATGTAGCCTCTATAGTGAATGAGTTAGGATGTAGCCTCTATAGTGAATGAGTTGGGATGCAGCCTCTATAGTGAATGAGTTAGGGTGTAGCCTCTATAGTGAATGAGTTAGGATGTAGCCTCTATAGTGAATGAGTTAGGATGTAGCCTCTATAGTGAATGAGTTAGGATGTAGCCTCTATAGTGAATGAGTTAGGATGTAGCCTCTATAGTGAATGAGTTGGGATGTAGCCTCTATAGTGAATGAGTTAGGATGTAGCCTCTATAGTGAATGAGTTAGGATGTAGCCTCTATAGTGAATGAGTTAGGATGTAGCCTCTATAGTGAATGAGTTAGGATGTAGCCTCTATAGTGAATGAGTTGGGATGTAGCCTCTATAGTGAATGAGTTAGGATGTAGCCTCTATAGTGAATGAGTTAGGATGTAGCCTCTATAGTGAATGAGTTAGGATGTAGCCTCTATAGTGAATGAGTTAGGATGTAGCCTCTATAGTGAATGAGTTAGGATGTAGCCTCTATAGTGAATGAGTTAGGATGTAGCCTCTATAGTGAATGAGTTAGGATGTAGCCTCTATAGTGAATGAGTTAGGATGTAGCCTCTATAGTGAATGAGTTGGGATGTAGCCTCTATAGTGAATGAGTTAGGATGTAGCCTCTATAGTGAATGAGTTAGGATGTAGCCTCTATAGTGAATGAGTTAGGATGTAGCCTCTATAGTGAATGAGTTAGCATGTAGCCTATTGGTTTTGGTTTTGAGTAAACCATGATAAAATTTGTAAGATTTGAAAAAAATAGAAAATTAGAATACTGTGATTTTTTAAATTAGCATCATACTGCGACTCTTTTCTCTTATAGTACTTTGTGCTAATTTTCATTTCATTTTCCTCTTTCTCTAAGAACAGAGTTTACTAAGTTAATGCCAATCTATTACAGTGAATCTCCTTAATTATGAAGTAATTGTTTCCTTCATTACTCAGAGCCACTTCATATCTTGGGTGCACTAGATAGTTTTCTATGATTAAAATCATAGAAAACTATGGTCATTGAGGGGATAACTATGACACAATTCTTCACGTATATCATTTTCTATAATTTAGGCATAGAAACTACTTCATAACTCAGGTGCATTTCATAACTCAGGAGGTCCTTCATCACTCGAGTGCTTCAGAACTTCATAACTCAGGAGTTTTATTGTATCATGTTTTTTTTTCAGGTGTTCAATCAGCTGCAGTGAATGTGATATGCGAATTGGCACGTAAGAACCCCAAGAATTACCTCTCCCTAGCCCCTGTCTTCTTCAAACTTATGACTTCTTCCACGAACAACTGGATGCTTATCAAAATTATCAAACTGGTGAGAAGAAACCTAAAACATAGAAACTATGCAAAAACACAAAATAAGAATGATCTTATTTCTTCATCATTAACTTTATTTTGATATCAATGAGTGGCAGCAGTTAAGACTCGGCTTCCAAGTTATAACAACTTGAATCTGAAATGCAGTAGCTACAGTAAAACTCTTCTACAGTGAATGTAGAGTCATGAGTAAGGGAACTGTCCTCTATAGTGAACAAATTAAAATGACCATCCCCTTTAGAAACTGTTATGTATGACACACTATAAGCTAGTTCTATAACTCAGGACTCTATATTCACTATATGCGGTAGTTCTACTGTAGCAACTATTAATATTTTGGTAGCTACACCTTTACCTATTACCTAAATTTCCGCCTTTCAGTTTGGAGCACTGACGCCCCTTGAGCCGAGACTGGGCAAGAAACTGATAGAGCCTCTCACTAACTTGATCCACAGGTGAGAACAGATGTTAAAGTACAGTAGCTAATGTACAGTAAATTGTTTGCATCTTTTCAATATGAATTCATGCCTTAGCTATATCGTTTTCTATAATTTAAACATAGAAAACTAGTTCATAACTCAGGAGTTTTACTGAAGCATTTTTTTCAGCACCTCTGCCATGTCTCTACTGTATGAGTGCATCAACACAGTCATAGCAGGTGAGAGTCAGGTATACGGTTATTTAGTCATAGCGTTTTTCATGCAGCTTTCTTTTTGCTGCGGCATGAGAAAAACGTCCCTGTGAAAGATGCCTGAAGGCATTGTCACACCGAGTGTTTTTTCACAGCACTTTTGACTCTGAAAAAATATTGTTAAACCCATTTCTTAAGTATCCATGTTACGCGACGTTTTTAAAGCGTTTAAAACGCTCGTGTGACATGGCCCTTATAATAAAAACTACAAAAGAAAATGGAGGGAATTTATAAACAAAAAATGTAATGTCAGACCATGAAGATGTAGGGTAAGTTACGAATTACCGGACAGTTCCACATCTTCGACCATGTAGGGGAAAAATATTTCATCATTTTAACTCGTTATTTTAATTTGAATTGAAGTTTTTAGCTAACAAACTTATAGATTTTTTTCTTATACATATTACTGAAGATGTGGAACTGTCCGATAATTTGTTTATGATATAATTCTTAAAGGGGCAGTAAACTTAAGGTGTGAGATTTGCTATTTTCTAAAAAAAAAATATTGATAATTTATTCGTCTGAAATACAACAAACAACTGGAAAAAAAGTATATTATTGAATGCATTTAACAGACATGTTAACCACACAGACAGCAATGGCGCTGCAATCTGTTTGTTTACATCTTCCAAACAAATTCAAATACTAGCTGTAGCTACTGAGCCTAAATACACGGCAATGAATAGGATTAAATATGTTATAAACTTCCATTTAATATACATTATACTAGAAGGTGAATAGAACATAGCTATAAACAGTGCAAAGTTAGTTACCAGTATCGTGCACATGTGCTCTATCATTTATGGTACCTTAGGCCTATTCTATAGCTAATAGCAGGTAAAACGCCACGTTTTTACCGCTCAGTTAATACCTCTTCAATTAATCACTTAAATGAATGGAAAGAAAATTTTCAGTCTACACTAGCGTTTCCACCACTTTCCAATGATTTGTGATTGATTGAAGAGGTGTTATCTGGGCGGTAAAAACGCCGCGTTTAAGCTGCTAGTATAGAACATGCCTGAAATGTTCACCAGTGTTTATTTTCCTAATCTTTCTCTCTTCCACAGTTCTGATATCCATTTCATCAGGCATGCCCAATCACAGCGCTTCTATTCAGGTAAATGAAATGAACTGAATATCGTTATTTGATTCTATTTAATTTCTTTTGACTTATTGGTTTCGTTCTGGGTAATCTTGATAATTTGTTTTATCTGGGTAACCTTGATAATTTTTTTTATCTGGTAATCTCTTAGTTCTATAAATTTTGTTTTGAATTATTTAAAATTTCTACTGAAAAATAAGAGTATGCTATCTTTTTGTATTTACTTTACTCTCAAATATCACGAATATCCTTTCTCACGAATATCTGAAATTGATTTATATTTTAATATTGATCTTTTCTTTTGTTTGCAGTTATGTGTTCAGAAGCTGAGGATTTTGATAGAAGATTCGGACCAAAACTGTGAGTATTGCTTTAAAGTAGAGAGCTTTATATTGGAGACAAATGTTAATGTTTGTGTTTTACGATGTACTTACTTTGTACTTCCCAGTGAAGTACCTCGGACTGCTGGCCATGGGGCGCATTCTGGGGCCGCACCCCAAGACTGTACAGCCCCACAAGGACCTGGTGCTGGCTTGTCTGGATGATAAAGATGAGAGTATTAGGATAAGGGCCTTGGACCTGCTCTATGGCATGGTAAGATGCAACTTATTTACACACCAAAAATACACTACTTTTTTTTTTTTTTGCTTATCTTATAAAATTTATTAAGAAATATTTTTTCAATTAAAAACAAGAGTAATAAGCATCAAACATCTTATTTTTATTTATAAAATATTAACCCTTACTTTCTTTTTTCAATTTATTAATGTAATATTTTTCAATTCAATAGCTACAAGAAGAATAAAATCTTTGCAATCCTAAATCTATGTAGCTACTAATTTTTATTAAATGGCTAGCTATGTCTTGAATAATTGGTAATATTAGCTAATTGGTAGGAGTCAATTTCAACTTTGGTGCAAGGAATATAGGTAGGGTAAATTACGAATTATCGGTCAGTCCACATCTTCAGTCATATAAAAAACAACAATATAATATAGCTAACTATTTAATTCTTATTGGTATCCATTATTTTGATTTATTGTCATTTCAATTTGTATCCATGATACCAGTAGCCTGCAGGTATTTATATCAGGTATCACGGATACCAATTAGGATAACTATATTATGGTAGCTATAGTTTTTTCTTACATGACCAAAGATGTGGAACCGACCGATAATTCGTAACATATCGTACATGTGCTAACATTAAATAAACTGTTGGTATATCATCTAACATCAATTAGAGTATTAACTTACAGTCTCTAACCTGCTCTACTCCCCACAGGTTAGCAAGAAGACAGTGATGGAGATAGTAAAGAGACTGATGGTACACATGGAGAGAGCTGAGGGAACCTTCTACAGGGATGAACTGCTGCAGAAGATAATAGAGATTTGCTCTCAGAACAACTATCAGTACATTACTAACTTCGAGTGGTGAGTCAGTCACAACCATACATGCTAGCTATACTGTATGTATGGTTATACCTTTTAACATTTAATGCTATTATCAAATAGCTATGAATTAAAACAACAGTGTCACGTGATAAATAGAAAAATACAGCTATTTTTCTTTTTAAATAGAAATTATTTAGCTAATTGGTTCATTCTTCTCTTTATTTCACAAAGAATGAATTAACTTGCCACCCCCATAGCATTGTATTGCAGTGAAATAGATTGAAAAGCTACAATCATACATTTGGTTACTATGATTTGAGAAATTTAACTTGAAAAGGTATGGAACATGAATGTTTTATTTACTTTCTGTATGATAATTAACAGCAATAACCTAACCTATAAGTAACACATAAAACAGCCATCACAGGCACCCCCTATGAACATTTCAGACCTCAAAGGGGTGTCAGGCACCCCACTTTAAGAATCACCGCTCTATCGATATCGGCAATTTAATTATTCAAAGTATCATTCCTCGTATCAATATCGGTACAATGTTGTCCCTAACAGGTACATCAGTGTGCTGGTAGAGTTGTGCCGCATGAAGGGCAGCAAGCACGGTGCCCTCATCTCCTCCCAACTGATGGACATTGCCATCAGAGTGTCCTCTGTTAGAGAGTTCACTGTGGGGCAGATGGCTCTGTTGCTAGAAAATGCTCATGTGCTCCTAGGTGAGAAAGAGAACACACTCACTCTGTCTATGTTTAGACTAGAAATGAAAATAGTTAGTAATTTATCACTAGTATCAGAATTTATCAATAATTTTTTAGTTCTTAGATTTATGAATATTATTAGCTAGGCTATTTGCTACTTTTGAAACTTAATCATGTTTAATCTTTCTCATTTTCTTTATCCCTCCCTCCCATTTCAGGTCCCGCCTCCTCCAGTTCCTCCATAGCTGAGGTGCTGATAGCAGCAGCTTGGATCTGTGGAGAGTTCTCTCACTTCCTCCCCAACCCACAGAGATCTGTCGAGGCTGTCGTCAGGGGTGAGACACCATTAACTAATGGGCAAACAAATTATATTGTTAAAAAATGTTAATTTTAAATAATAGTATTTTAATTAATTTTTTGTTCAATTACCTAATCAATTAGCTATCTGATTCCACTGGGAAATCAAGACACCCAGACATTCATTGTATGACTATTTATTAAAATATAGCTATTGGAAAATAGGTTTGTGTTAGTCTAATATATATGTAGTTATTGCAGTTGAAGGAATGAACACAGTGCTTTTCTAAAGTATTTTGACATCCCTTTATTCATTTCCTAACTAGCCATTTATTAACCAGTGTATTTCATTAACAGGTAGACTGTCGAGTCTGCCTGGTCACATTCAAGCAGTGCTGGTGCACAGTCTGGTCAAGCTGTTGATAAGAATAGTTGTGGTGGCAGAGGAGGAAGAGGACTCTGAAATTATCAAAGAAGTCACTGATTTGCTGGAGGAGAGACTCGAAACTTGGACTTACTCCAGTGACCTCGAGGTGAGCTATGCTTCAACCCTACTAACCTAGCCCAGGGAAAAAGGATTTGTTTCTGGAATATTAAGGGAATATCCCAGGAATAAATTGCCCAAGAAATGAAGAATATATCCTTCTTGTTTTAGAGGGCTCGAGAGTTCACTCACTAATCTAGGACAAGCTGCTAGTTATCGGATGGTTCAAATGGACTTTTGAAATCTATTTGGGATTTCTTTTTCTTTTATGGTCGGAGGAAAAAGTTCAGACCTTAAAAAAGTAGCTAAATTAAAGAAGTTTAGACCGTAAACGTAAATCAAACAGTTTCAGACCGTAAAAATAAAGAGAACCCCTATTTCTTATGAAAATCCAAGTTAACACAGTCCTATGTTATAGTCTTTTCTCTGACCTACTTGCCCCATTGTTTCAGGTTCAAGAGAGGGCAATGTTCGCACTGCATTTGGTGCGTCTGATCAAGGAGAAGCACCTCACTGGGGAGAAGATGGCCAGTGAACTGACCTGCCTCATTGCAGGGGACCTCAACCCTGTGGCAGCCAAGGCACAGAAGAAAGTACCTCTTCCTCAGGGTGAGTAATGATGTCACTGAGTAACTTTTCTGAATCTATGAGCATTGGCACTGACTGGTGATAGGTGACTTTGTTCATGTAGGCTCTTTCCTTTCTGACTGCTGCTTCCAGTCCCTTGTACTTAATTTCTTTTTGATTTTAGTGATATTGCTACCTCCAATAAAATAAATTGTCTTCATCCCCCCAATACTAAAGTGTCCCCACCTCTTGCAGGTCTGGACCTGGACTCGTGGATCAACTCTCCCCCCTCTGACAGTGAGGAGGAAGAAGACGCTACCAACATTCTAAAGTCTGCCAACCTGTTCCTGAAGACTGAGGAGCCTTATGTGGCTGAGACTACTTACCAGCAGCAGCCTGAGCCTACTGAAGAGTGGATCATGCATCAGAGACTTGACAGGTGAGACTCTTAAAGACTAAATAATAATGCTCTTTTTAATATTTCCATCTGAACATAAGCTACTAATTAGTAAAGAAAAATAAGCACTCAGTTCATTACCCTACGTTTATATCTTGGGAAATGTTTCTATAATTTTATTATATCTAACAGTTTACTGTTGTTTTCAATGGAGATATTCTGTAGATTTTGATATTATAATAGTTAGTTAATTAGTTAATTAGTTAGTTAGTTAGTTAATTAGTTAGTTAGTTAGTTAGTTAGTTAGTTACTTCTCAAAACACGCAGCCATTACTTGTATTCTTTTGGAAATATATTTATTCTTTTTAAACTTATTTTAATTATTATTATTTTTTTCAATATATTTCGTTTGTTCTCCCCCCTCAGAAAGCGAGAGCAAGCCAACAACCCGTACTACATGAAGGTGTCCTCTAACAAATCATCTGGACAGTCCTCCCCCAAGGCAGGGTCCTTCGTGGGGGACATCCCAGTGCAGACTATAGACCTGGAGGTACCTCTCACTATCCCTGGTGAGGAACAATGCCTTAGGGCTTATAGCTACCAGTCAAATTGACTGCTTGGTCTTATATTAACACCAAAACTACCTACCAGTCAAATTGACTGCTTTTTACTTTATAAACATTTGTATCTTATGAATTATTATTGGTAGATACTTGACATGGCTATAACAATAAAAATATTCTTAAAACTATTATACTGAAAGAAAGAAAATAATCTAATTTTATGCAATTATAATGGAATATATTTAATATTTAGCTATATATATATATAAAATATTTGATAATAGCTAATTCCGTAGTATTTTTTGTGGGTACCAACCCCATCTTCAAACCAATTAATCTATCTATATACTTTGGTACATTTTCCATCTTAACCCAATCATCTACGCTTTCCTCCATTCCCCCAGGGATGGCCTCGTGGTCCAAGTACGAAGTGATGGACAGCAGCAGATCTACGAAGAAGAAACACAGAGTGAAGAAGAGTAAGAGGGGCAAGAAGAAGATAGTCATGGAAAGCTCTTCGGAAAATGAGGAGCCTGCTGCACTGGTATGTTTGTGCAAACAACTCTCTTTTTAAACTTCCTTCTCTTGTTTTAAGGGTAAAATATTGTCTTTTCAAATAATAAAAAAAAATGATTCGAATAATGTTGAAAACATCCTTATTTGTATATTTATAACTGAAATTGAACCTCTTTATTGATAGATTTCTTTGATACTTTATATTACATTTGTAATGATATTCATTGCTGCATTTGTAATGGAAGTTAACTATTTCTGTTTACTATTTGATGTATTTCTCAGGTGGTGAATAGATGTGACGGGGAGATGCCAGAGGGCGCCACTCTGTCTGATGAGGATGGAGAGGACGTGCGGGCTACAGATGACCCCCACAGGGCCCTTGACATTGACCTGGACTCGCCCCTCTCTCCCAATGAGGTCATACCCACCTCTCACCATCACCACACCGTCACCAACACCACTACCCTGCCAGAGGAGCCAAAGAAGAAGACTAAGAAGAAGAAGGAGAAGACTACAAAGAGGAGCAAGAAGAGTAAAGTTAACGGAGAGGAGGAGAGTAATATTCTCATTCTTCAGGAAGAGGAGACCAAACCTACCAAAGTGACTAAATCTAAAGCAAAGAAAGAGGCCAAAAAGGAGAAAAATTCTTCAACGAAGGAGAAATCAAAGAGTCAAGATAAGTCGAGTATGAGTAAAGTGGCTAAAGTTAAGTCAACTAAGAGTAAAGTGGCTAAAGTTGAGAAAGAGATGGCACTATTAGATGTGAGTGAGAGGACATCCCCCCTAGCACTAGACTCTAACCTCTCTGCTGAGTACAGCGTCACACCAGACATCACCTCCCTCAAAGAGGTCACCCTGAGGATGACCTTCACTCACGAGGCAGATGTCACTGTCACTCACGTACAAATGCCTGACTCTAGTGGCATTGAAATGACCCGCAGTAACCCTCTCAGTGACACAATCCCTGTGACAGGGACTAGTGTCACTGTCACTGCTAGTGTCAGTGATGTCACTGTGCCTCACTGTCTGCGGGGATCAATTTCATATTCCCAGGTCAGTGTAGCTTTTTGAGTTATAATAACTATTACAAATAGACCCACCAACACCTAGCCGCACTTTTGTGAAGGTAATCATAACCATTTCTCTTCCCTTGACAGGACTCTGTTCCCCAGTCCCTTCCCTTCAAGATGGAGTTACCTGTGACCTGTTTCTTAGACGGTTCCTCTGCCAGCAAACAGTTCTTCTCTGGTCTGTTGTCTGGTGGCAACTTGACAGCTAAGTCTTCATTCACACTCTCCAATGTCAAGAGTATTGACAGGGTGAGTAGTGAAGAACATCAAGTACTTTCTCTTCATATTTTTTCATTTAATTTTTTAAATTTAATTTAATCTTTGTTTCATATCATTCAAATCTTCTTCATCATTTTTTCATTTCATGTTTTTTAACTTATATAGCTACAAGTCTCTCCTCTTTATCCTGATAGTCACTGTTTCCCTCAGATTTTGTCTCTACTGACGGAGACCTGTAGGTTCGGCATCGTGGAGCACATAGACAGCACCTGCTCCCTCTATGCTGGCACACTCAGAGCCACCCACCACATCTGTCTGCTGGTGAAGCTGAAGAGCACCGGAGTGCTGAGTGTGGAGGGAAAATCCACAGACAACACTCTGCTTGCGAACTCCCTAGACTCTATTCGCAAGACTCTGAGTGAAGTGCACTGAAAGTAGCACTTGCTAGAGAACACTTCCATTCCTGCGTTAGGGTTGTGACGATGTGCTTCGTAGAAAATATTATTGAGAATCAAAGAGTATTGAATGGTTCTACACCAGCGGTATATAGTATTCGATACCATTTCATTTCGTCTGTGATATTCTTAAGATCTATGATTTGTAAAGCACATTGTCACTACCCTAGCTATAACATTCATCTTTTTCAGGACTTCATGTGAAGGTTCATAAAGAGAATTGTACACTAAATATTCTGTGTGCTAACTCTTTCAAACCTAACAAATTATCAAACATTCAAACTCTTCTTTCACCTTTATACATCCAATCCGTGGCAATTTTATATGTAAACTTAATTAGCTAAAAATCAGATAGGTAAAAATAGGTGGATAAAATGTATTTATTGAATATGTATTTATTAACTCTAGCTCCTAGGAACTTACTCCTAACAAATATCTATTTATTCTGTGAGCATTTGTTACTTTTCACTAGTCTAGAGCTACTCACCATTAAAACATTCTCACATTCAACTCAAAACACTAGTAGAAAATAATCATCATTTCAAATTATCTACAGTGAAACTCCTGAGTTTGAAGCACTCGACTAATGGGGACCTGAGTTATGAAATGCACCTGAGTTATGAAGTAGTTTTCTATGTTTAAATTATAGAAAATGATATAGGTCAAGAATTGCGTCATAGTTATCCCTCAATAACCATAGTTTTCTGTGATTTTAATCATAGAAAACTATCTAGTGCACCTGAGATATGAAGTGGCTCTGAAGGAGCCAACAGTTCATAACTCAGGAGTTTCACTGCATTTGGCAATAGTTACTCGGGTAGAAATTAATACAATTGTCAAACCTTTTGTTACAATGAATTATTCACCTGATTTATATAATAAATCAGGCGATGCAAATGTATTGAAGTAATTACTCCTACCACACAAATAACCTGCCTACATATCCTACCAAACATTATTAATTATCTCTAAAGTAATTACTCCTACCACACAAATAACCTGCCTACATATCCTACCAAACATTATTAATTATCTCTAAAGTAATTACTCCTACCACACAAATAACCTGCCTACATATCCTACCAAACATTATTAATTATCTCTAAAGTAATTACTCCTACCACACAAATAACCTGCCTACATATCCTACTAAACATTATTAATTATCTCTAAAGTGCTTCGAATCTCTTTCTTCTATTCCATGCTACTTTTAATTATTTACTTCTGTTTAGAATTATTTGAATTGTTTTTTCTAGAGTTTATAGTAATTTTAATGGGTGTGTAGATTTAAAGTTTACTCGGTTTTAATTCTCAGTATTAGAGTGATTTGATGAGTAGCTAATTTACATGATTTTGATTTACATCTTCATGATTTACATGTACACTAGAACTCCTCTATAGTGAATGTACAGTCCTGAGTAAAGAGGTAGACTCTATACTGAACAAATTTACTATAGTTTGCCATAATGTAACCATCCGTTTTTGAAAACTGATGGCCATTTTATGACAGATTAGAGAAAATTTGTTCACTATAGAATGTAGTTCTCTTACTCAGGATTCTACGTTCACTATAGAGGATTTTTAGTCTTCAAATACTTTATAATCGCTGTTAGTTGAAAGATCTAAATAATAATTAGGTGCCCCCAATGGCTCTATCCTGAAGCTGTCTGTGGTGAATGGAAGAGATGGGGAGGGGCCTACTTTGGTACTCTAGAACTGTTGTAAATTGGATATGCTTATTTTAATTTAGGCATTTCGTATTTTTTTAATGTTATAAAGGCTAGTGTGATTCTTCCACTATGATTTATATTTTTCTCCACAATATAAAAGCGCAATGATAAAGAAAGTAGGCTTATCATTGATAGGAAGTAGCTTTTCTACATCCATGAGCTTATATCCGATGAGATGGGAGCTTTCATAGCCAATACAGTCGCAGCCTTTAATTATGAGACACTGTTCATTATTTCCTAAGTTACTGTTTAAATTCATTATATTTTATTCACTCTCTATTCAATAAATGTGAATACAATGCAAGATGAAACTAATCAAATATATTTAATTAATGTACTTTTTTTACCATATATGTATATATATTATTTGAATTTATTTCTGATAGAATCAGAGTTTATTAAATTGTAAAATCATTGCCCCACTATAGCTAATAGTTTTTATTAAATATATGGAATGGACAATTATAAATAATTTTTTGGATTAAGTTTGAGTTATTTGTTTAATTATTCTCTCATCTCTCTGTAATTATTATTTTATTGCATTTATTTACATTGATGGGTTTTTATTTAGATTAATAATGATAGTAATGCAAGCAATGTTTTAATGTTGAAATCATTGGAATGCCATACAGTTTTTGATATCAATTGATAGCAAGATGTTTATTTCTATACTTTTTAATGTTTGCGATTGTGTTTGCAATCATTGCCTTGATGCTTGATAAACTTTCCATGCTGTCATGGAGAATTACAATCCTACTTATACTATAAATTACCTATCTATTAAATAGTGGATTGAAATAATTTCAATAGGAAGAAATTCTCATCTTTCATTTAATTCACATTTACTAATTTCTGTAAAGCCGAATATTGTACATTTTGTTTTCATTCATCTTTCTTCGCTAAAAAAATATGAATATATTTTATTTGTTCTAAAATTTTTCAATCAAATCATAGAAACTAATGTGCTTATGGAAAATGTCATTGTCTATTAATTTTTATCAATTAGTTTTTATTTCATATCCTCCATACATTGACTAGGTACATTTTCACTGCTTTTTTTTAATATTAACTAGTAATATAATGGTGTGCTATTCCATGATGGTGGAAGGAAAATGTCTATAGCTTTTAAACGATAAGTTCAAATGTTTAGTTCATCTTAATTCATACATTTATTAGTTGAAACATTCTTGAAAAAATAGATATATTTTGATTAAATCTTTTCATTCAAAATACATTTTTTTGATTACCCTAAGTGTTGTAAAAAGCTTATTGTTTTTCTAAGACATTATATACACTAGTTTCATTTTATGTGAAATAATTCTCTAGAACTATAGTCAATCTAATTAATTAAAAACCTTTAATTAGCCTAATTCTTTCCACGCTTTATAATTAAATTTTCCTACCCTATATAAACTAAATAATTTTTAGTTATATAATATAACCACAGGCAACACAACTTAGGATGTTCTGGTGGCGAAATAGATTTGATATGATTACAAAAAGCAAACTCCCGTACAAAAGAAAAAACGTATCGCGCGACTTTACTCGAAGTCAGAGTACCAAATTCAAAATAAAATAGAAAAAACTGAAATTTGTTGAACATTTATGCAATTACTTTCAAAAAATGTATGCAAGCATAATTTTTGTCTCTAACGGACTAAGAGGAGAAATTTAATCAAAATTAAGAAGATTTTTTTGATGTTATCCCTCCTCTCATAGGTATAATAGTAGTAAAAACCACCATATAATATCAATTGCCATAAATTATTAATTTTAAAAATTAATGAAAGTTAGGAGTGATTTGTAACTTCCGCTAATTAGAAAAAACTGACGCACCTCTGTTTGTTAAATCAATAGGCCGAAAAACAATGTCAAATTTATATTTGTCTAATTTCTTCTTTCTAAGGTTAATGGAAAATATCTGTCGACTTCCAGGTTGCTTTTTGACTAAAGGAATTATGAACTACATTTTCTTTAGAGTGCTAGAATGTTTGCTACTTAGATACTACTTCAAATCTTACCCTCTGGCCTCTTGCATAGGAATTGGCCCGAATTTAGGTTACAACTGCAACCCGTTCAACCTGGAAGTTTGGAACCGTTACAATAATTTGTAATTATATATAAACCTCTCAGATTAGAGAGGTATGTTTTCATTCATGTTTTCATAGTCGATGACTCTTAAGAAATTGGTTATTTACTTATTTACTATAGTATACTGTATAATGTAATTTGGTTAGTAAATGGTTACTAGTAACTACAGACCATATTTTAAACTGTGGCAGGAAAGTCGCCACTTTAGTGAGAAAATGGATCCAGGTCGCCACATTTAAGATACTTTAAAGGAGAAATTTGGCTTCCTATTGAAGATTTTACACTTGGAAACCCAAGTAATAAATCATGTCCAAACTCGCCATTTTAATGTCGAGTTTGTGACAGTCATTTTGAGCCCTCCAATTGCAAATGGCGAGTTTTTTCTATTTTTCTCCTATGCTACACCAGTCTGCAGAATATGTGAGATATTTGGGATATTCTCTCCGAACAATTTTGAATTAATTCCTATATTTACATTAATTTTGCTACGAACACTTTTGAATTAATCCCTATATTTACATTAATTTTGCTACGAACAAAATAAGAGATCTCTACGAACACTTTACCAGTTTCTGCAGACTGGATGCTACAATGATAATTTGGAGAGAATTAATGATAATTTGATCATATTGGAGAGAATTTGTTGAATTTTGGAGAGAGCTGGAGAAACAAATGGTGAGTTTATAAGACATACAATTTTACTTGGTTGGAAACATGAAACATCCTTATGCAGTTATGCTCCAGTCTGAAAAAAAGGTCTCCTCAGACCCAGGATTTTTTACAGAAATTGGGATTCGGGCGCACCTAATAACAAGGGAACATAGGAATTAAATAGGACATGGGCGCAGGATTAATCCACAAATCCTGCTGTACTTTTCAGACTGGCTTATGGTAGAATTTATGTTTTCCAGTCTGGGCTTATGCTTCATGCCTGATGCATGTGTATCTCTTGAGACTATTTTGGGATTGATTTACTTGTTATTTACTAGTTTTCCAACTTATTTAACCCCTCAAAAGTTGCCAATATCCAAGTTAAATAGTATGTCTCCCAGTCTGTATTTGGTGCAAACAATCCCACTGACTTTTTGATAAAGCTGAAAAAATCCACCATAAATTTCCAATAATTTGGCTAATCCACCAACATTTTCCCAATTTATCCACCGAAAATTAATAGTAACATAGGAATAAATAGCTAAAAATCCACCGACTTTGCCAGAATATTATTTTCAAAGTGGAAAAATTCCACCGACATGTCGGTGGAATTTACCATGAAATACAGACTGGTATGTCTCATAAACTCGCCATTTGTCTCTCCAGCTCTCCCCAAATTTCAACAAATTCTCTCCAAAATGATCAAATTATCACTAATTCTCTCCAAAATAACATTGTAGCATAGGAGAAAAATAGATAAAACTCGCCATTTGCAATTGAAGGGCTCAAAATAACTCTCACAAACTCGCCATCAAAATGGCGAGTTTGGACATGCTTTATTACTTGGGCCAATATACTGGCGACTTTGTCCATACTTTAAAACATGAACTACAGAGTACCCATGTTTTAGAGTGTGGCAAGAAAGTCGCCAGTTTAGTGAGAAAATGGATCCAGGTCCCCACATTTAAGATACTTTAAAGGAGAAATTTGGCTTCCTAGTGAAGATTTTACAATTGGAAACATCCTTATGCTTCATGTATGATGCATGTGTGTCTCTTGAGACTATATTAGATTAAGAAGTGATTTACTTGTTATTTACAGTTTTTCCAACTTATTTAACCCCTCAAAAGTTGCCAATATACTGGCAACTTTGTCCATACTATTACTTTAAAACATGGCAGAGTACTAGCCAGTCTGCAGAATGTGTCTCTTCTCCCGCAGAGATTTTAATTTGAGAGACAGTTATTCTCTGACTCTCAGTAGCAGATTCAGAATCTCCCGCAGCTAAATTAATGGTAACATAGGAATTAATTCAAAATCTCCCGCAGCTAAATTAATGGTAACATAGGAATTAATTCAAAATCTCCCGCAGCTAAATTAATGGTAACATAGGAATTAATTCAAGATCTCCCACAGACCAGACTGAATTTCATTGATAATAATATTCTGACAAAGTCGGTGGATATTTAGCTATTTATTCCTATGTTACCATTAATTTTTGGTGGAAAAATGGTCAAAATGTTGGTGGATCAGCCAAATTACTGGAAATTTATGGTGGATTTTCTCAGCTTTTTCAAAAAGTCAGTGGAATTTTGTGCACCAAATACAGACTGGCCCGCAGAGATCTCCAATTTCTAAAAATTCAATCAAAAACTCCCGCAGAGAGTCTTGGAAAAATGTTCCATATTCTGCAGACTGGAGTACTAGAGTAGTCAGTAGTACAGAGTACTACAGACTGTTAACTGTATTTCAATAATTTCATGGTAAATACTATATACCTTATACCACCCCACTCTGCAGTCTCTGCTGTCTTTGCATAATGATAATGCGTCTCTTCTCCCGCAGAGTTTTTAATTTGAGAGACAGTTAGGTACTCTCGGACCAGTCTGTATTTCATGGTAAATTCCACCGACTTGTCGGTGGAATTTTTTGCTCTTGAGTCTTTTAAAATAATATTCTGGCAAAGTCGGTGAATTTTTAGCTATTTATTTCTATGTTACCATTAATTCACGGTGGATAAATTGGGAAAATGTTGGTGGGTCAGCCAAATTACTGGAAATTTATGGTGGATTTTTTCAGCTTTTTGAAAAAGTCAGTGGAATTTTGTGCACCAAATACAGACTGGCTCTTGGACTCTCAGTCTCTTGGCAGCAGATTCAGAATCTCCCGGATCTAGCAAAGTCGGTGGATTTTTACCAGACTGCAAGAACTGGTAAACTGTTCTCCAAGAAAATTGAAATCCTCTATTTTGGCTTCTGTTCTCTGTAAAATACATGTAAATATAAGAGGAAATTAGGATTGTTCGCACAGAAAATGTTAAAAATGTCCCCTATTCTGCCAGTCTGCAGAATATGGAACATTTTTCCAAGACTCTCTGCGGGAGTTTTTGATTGAATTTTCAGAAATTGGAGATCTCTGCGGGAGATCTTGAATTAATTCCTATGTTACCATTAATTTAGCTGCGGGAGATTTTGAATTAATTCCTATGTTACCATTAATTTAGATGCGGGAGATTCTGTATCTGCTACTGAGAGTCAGAGAGTAACAGTCTCTCAAATTAAAATCTCTGCGGGAGAAAAGACACATTTTGCAGACTGGCTATTCTGCAGACTGGGATTTTTAGCTATTTATTCCTATGTTACCATTAATATTTGGTGGATAAATTGGTAAAATGTTAATGTTGGTGGATCAGCCACCAAATTTTTGGAGACTAATTCTCCTGAAATATAAAATCTTGATGACAGATTTGCCACACTTTGCAGACTGGGGAAAATGTTGGTGGATAAGCCAAATATGTTTTCAGCTTTTACAACAAGTCATACTTTTGCTCTGCTTAACGAGTCTCATCTCCCGCATAGATTTTAATTTGAGAGACAGCTACTCTAAGACTTTCAGTAGCAGATTCAGAATCTCCCGCACCTAAATTAATGGTCACACCAGGTAATAAAGCATGTACAAACTCACCATTTTAATGTAGAGTTTTTAATTTTGATGGAGAGTTTTTAATTTTAATTTCTTTTTCTCTCCATTTTAATTTCTCTCCATTTGCAATTGAAGGGCTCAAAGTAACTGTCACAAACTTGCCATTAAAATGGCAAGTTTGGATATGCTTTATTACTTGGCACTTTACCAGTTCATGGCTACATGTGTAGACTGTAGTCACTGCAGTGTGGGTCTGTTGTTTGTCTTTCCAGCTCTCACAGAAAGTGAGCAAATTTCTCTCCAAATTGATCGAATTATCATAACTTCTTTCCAAATAACATTCTAGCATAGGAGAAAAATAGATATTTCTCTCCATTTGCAATTGAAGTGCTCAAAATAACTGTCACTAACTTGCCATAGTAAAGACAGTCTTTATTTGTTATTTTCTAATCCTTTCATTCTTTTCACATTGATTCTCAGGTAGTCTATAGAATTTGGGTAATATTTCTTTTCATTAATTAGCTCCACTTTGTGCTCATGCTTTATATTTTTCAGATTAAATGAATTAGTAATTACTAGTTAACTTTGTGGTTAATATTTATTTGTCACAATGGAAGTTAACTGCCCCGTGTGCAATCAACTGTTCCTCACATCCATGATAGATGCACATGTTCAGCACTGTATGCATGCAAGGTGAGAACTCTTATAGGACTAGATTGCTTTTGATATAATTCAAATTGAATGAAATTACCACTGCCTATTTTTGGATTCATTCATAAACTTCATCTTTGTGTAATTTTGACTCAATATTAAATTCCAATTCAGAAAAATTTTGAATGATTTGTAACTGTGTATTGAAACCAAGTCAATGCACATGTTAATTATATTAAAAGAAAATTATTTTGTTTTGTGTCTAATTCTCTTTTACAGCAATTATGGCAAGCCAAATAACCAGAATGCTGGTGCAAAAAAGAGAATGTTGAGCAATTCTTCAGAAAATCAAGAAGTTGCCTCATATCCTCGTAAGCGTCAATATTTTGCTGGTGAAGGTTCATCCCTAGTGTCTTCCAGCTCCAATGCTTCATATTACCCTAAGGAACCTTTGGAGTACAGGGTGAGTTGCCTATTACAATAGTAGATGCTAATTATTAGCTATTGGTGTATGATCTGATGTAGTCTGCTATCTGATACTAATATATTCAACAATGTAACCATATAATTATTTAGAAGCAACAGCTTTTAAAATATAACTAAAAAGGGCACAGGTCGGGGCACTAATAGGTGCATACCTTCGCCGTCATTTATCAATGACCTTTGAGTCCTTGAATAATAAAATCAAACGCTTCCAATCTCCCCACCAAGTTTGAAGCAATTCAGTTGAATATTTTTTGAGTTATACGAATAACAAGATTAACAAACTGTGTGTAAAGTAACTTCAAATGGACATTTAACAACAAAATTTCTTTATCCTCTATGATAATTCCCACATTTGTAATGTTATAGCAAGTTCCATTGCACATCATCTGATTTTTCTCATTTTTCTTCTTCAGAGACCACACGGCATCAAACCCGGTCAAGACTCTTGGAAGTCAGGGGCAATGGGTGAAGGAGTTCGAATTGCTCCACCTGCTCCCTTGATTAGCAAAGCCCCTGCCTTCTCCCATCAAGAACATTGGCAGTCTGGTTCCTTGCCTTCACAGGACAAATGGGGTAACAGTTCTGCCAATGTCACTCAGCCCTCCAGCATCAAGGAGAGTAATTACGGGGTCAGTACGATGCCACATGGTCATTTGATGGAGAAGAAAATCTACAGAAATGCTATTGGGGAAAACAAATGGAACTCCTGGCGCACCAAACCCTACCAACATCCTCGTAGAAAGAACATGTAAGCTACATTTTAGGTACACTTGTTAGTGATGTCTCAATCAGCAATCCATTTTACATTCTGCTTGTTTTTCTTTTTTTCCTACCTTGTATATAACTACCATGTAGCATGTAACTTTTAAAACTATTCTTACTATTCCTGTTTTTAATGTTTTATCACCCATTTTTAAAATTATACGGGGTTGCTCATTTTAAACCTTTGATATTATCAGTAATTTATTTTGTGATGAGTTAATAAATAGTAATGGACAAAAATGGTCTTTATTAAAAAAATAATTATACACAAACTTCTCCTATTTTCACTATCAATATAAACTAAGATGTTATTCCCAATTTGAAATATAATAGTCATTTCTCTCGTTTCAGTGCTCGAGTTGCCCCGCCCGTTAGAAGATATCCTCGTAATATTCAACACGACAGAAATAAATCTGTTAATTACCCTCCACGAAATGCTAACAAAACTGTTAAATCAGAAGCAGTCAATTCACAGACTGAACAACCTAGTAAACTGAAAGGTGAGAGTTGTGTCATTTCAACATTTTCTCTTTAATATATAGCTAATTTATGCAGGTAAAGCTATCCCACTCTTGGTAGTTTTCAGTTAAGATATTTTCGCCTTTATTTATGATAGTGGGATTGCTAGATTAAAATGTAATATACTATATCCCATTAAAATTATTTTTAATCTATCATCAATGACTAGCGAAGATATTTTCCATCCTTTTTCATCAGTATTGTGACTCTGTGAGATAGAACTGATTTACATACATTGTATGGTGGACATCTCAAAGTAGTTAACTATTATGCAATATTTTAAATTATTCATTCACCTTTTCCTGTTACCAGAGCTAAGCTCCATTTTAGGCTGCCTGAAGCCCTCTTCTCTGAAGGACTTGCTGGGCTATGAGAGCGTCTTGTCACTGTCTCCTCTGCTCAAGAGTTGCCTTTCAACAGGAGAGAGTCTGTCTCTAATTCTCAATGGTCCTCCTGGTTGTGGAAAGGTACACCTTACTTCCAATAAATAGCTATTTACTATTTCTTCAAATCTTGATAAAAAAATCTTAATGGGGCTGAATTTTTTTTTTTGAAATAACATAATTTAATGGAATAATAAAAATAAAAATCTCTTAGCATTAATCTATCTCTCCTGCTAGTAGGATACTTGTTATACCAGCCATTTTTTAGGTATCGGTATCAGAATATCAGTGATTTTTAGATACCTGTGGAACTGTATTGGCAGATTACCATACCTACTAAGTCTCTGTAATAATTATGGCATCAGTGCAGTCCTTGTTAATATTTGTGATATCTTTCAAATGTTTATCCATTTTAGTTTATGCTGTTGGTGACTCTATGAATGTGTATCATTTTCAGAGTACTGTAGGTGAGATGCTGTGCAAGAGTCTGTCGAGTGTTGGTAGCAAGAGCTCCTACAAGAAACTCTGTGGTGCCGTGGCCTCAAAGTCAGAGTTGTTGGAGGTGTTAGAGGACACGAGGAAGGAGGGGGAGAGGTCAAGACTCATTCTCCTCATTGACGATATTGACTGCATGAAAATAGCTCAGCAGGTGAGTGAACTCTAATCATTTATAATTTCGTTTACCTTTTCATTGTTTTGGGTAAGATTTTTTTTTCAGTTTTTTTTAGCTTTTGGAAAAATAGTTCCAGTAGCAAGCTAAATATTGTCTAATAATGTAAACTTTATAATTTCGTTGATCTATTCATTGTTTCTGGTAAGGTTTTTTTCAGTTTACTTCTGTTTATAGAAAAAGTAATTCCAGTGCAAAATTTTAGATTGATTCAATAAATTGATCCAAAGTTACTCAAGTTGCTACAATTATCTTTTTTATAAGGATTATCGACATGAAGTTGAAGTGCTTGATAAATAATAATTATAAGATATAAGTTCATTCTCTAGTTAACAATAATACATTGTTATTTTAATTTGATTTGATGATTGTAATGTAATATATAATATTTATATTTTTCAGAGTTTACTCATTCCGTTTCTGGACAAGAATGTTACTCTAATTGGAGTCTCTTCAAATGAAACCTTCGTGTCACAACTTCTATTGGATAGGTAAGAACTGTTACCTTGTTATACAGTGAAACTCCTGAGTTATGGAGCACTCGAGTTATGAAGTAGTTTTCTATGTTTAAATTATAGAAAATAATCTGTCAAGAATTGCGTCATAGTTACCCCTCAAAAACCATAGTTTTCTATGATTCTAATCATAAAAAACTATCTAGTGCACCTGAGATATGAAGTGGCTTATGAAGGAACAATACTTCATATCTCAGGAGTTTCACTGTAGCTAGCTACTCGCATTTTACAAATTTACGCCATGTGATTATTTACGCCATGTGATTATTTAATTATAAACCTTAAAAATGTTCCCAATGTTTCAGGTGCCAACTGATACACATGAATGCTCTCAAAAGTTCTGATATAGAGAAAATACTATTGAAAGCTCTGAGAGTTTTGAACATACCTGTCATATCTGATGAACCTGAAACCTATAACCCAATTGAAAGAAATTCCAATGGAGCTAAATCCACTAATATTGAGCCTGTTGAACCTCCGTCTAATAGTACTGCTCCGTCAAATAAAACCACTAATGATTCATCTAGAGAAGTTAATAATACTGAAGAAAAGGATAATTCTATTAAATCAACTGAGTTACAAAGTTCAAATTCAACGGAGAAGGTAGAAGTGGTTGTTAAAACTGAGATAACTACTCCAATTACAAAAACAGTTCCAGAAGCACCCAACAAAATAACACTCACAAATGACGGTTTGGCCATTGAAGACATGTCCGAAGAGGAGACCATTTTAGATGTCCTGACTAAAGATTTAAATGAATTCGGTGAAGAGTTTCACAGAGAAGAGGAAGAATTTCCTTTACCTCGCTACAACAAGTCTTCTTTAAACGATTTGGACTGTGTTTCCGAAGATGAATTATCCCTAACTAGAGAAAATGCCAATCTTGAGAGTATAGTTTCTTCAGAAGAAGAGGATGGTGATGGTATAACCACCAGTGGTTTGATGGTGGCATATGAAGGCATAAGATATCTGGCTAAAAATAGTACCGGCAATATCCGGTTTGCAGAAATCGTCCTGATGTCCGCCTTTGCCTTTAGTCGAGAAGATGGTTGTGGCTCAAAAGAGACTTACAGGACTGATAATCTGATAACTGATGATATCAGTTCAGACGAGGAAAACTTTGCTGATCAGAAGCACAACACTGACGGACAAGAAAGCGACAGACAGTTGGATTCAGTGTCCGACATATCTGACACATCTGTTTCCGAGAACAAAAATGCACCGCCCGTTGATTCAGACGATGTCCTATCTGACGATTTATTAGATTACGATGCAATGGATGATGAAAATGATAATGAAACCAAAAAGCTGAGGCAGGAGCCAGAGTCAGTGAATAACTACAAGAAGCTCTGTGATAATAAGGAGTCAGTTAACAACTACAAGCAGTTGTGTGGTGATGGTGGAGAGGCCACAGTTTCCTACCCAATGAAGAGAAAAAGAAGCCACAGAGTGCAGTGTCTAGTCTCTCTAAACCACATCAAGAAAGCGATGAAGGTAATTCTATCTCTTTATATTTTCTATAGTTAATAGTAATTGTGTTTATTACAATATGTTTGTCATAAAATTATCTATGATTTAAATTATCTTGGTTACAATTTAATTTGCATGTCTTAATTTTACTGGATAGTTAAAGATGTTCTTTATAAGAAGATGCCTTATATAATCGCTACTTCTTAGCTAGGGTAAGTTACGAATTATTGGTCTACATAGTAAGGTTTGCACTAAATGTTACTGGAATAATTCTACCTTTGAATATTTTTCAAACTGTTCCTGCCTCATTCAGTGCAAACCCAATTAGACAGTCATTGTCATGGACTGCCTTTCACTGGACCCTTGACCTCCTAATTACATTAATCAAAGGTAACTATACTCTTTATAATCTGGACTGTCTTTTCTCAGGGGCGTCTTGGAGTGTCCCCCTCTGAAGACCTTTTCACAGACTCAATGAGGGAGAGCATCAGCAAAGGCATTAGTCACGAGTGTCACTCTCTAGTGAGTGAGTGTCTAGAGAGTGCAGTGAGTGCACAGAGAGTTGCCACCGCCCTACTCTCATTGGCTGCTGATCACACAGGTGAGGGATATATACCTGCCAGTTAATTACTATATTTCATTGCTATTTCTAGCTCTTTATTTTATTACCCTTTTTAACTTTTACTGTTATTCATTTGATTACTTTTAACCCTTTATACCCCAATGTGACATGATATGTATGACATATTCTATGATATATTTGGCACGTTTTTTTTTGAGATATTTTCCATAAACCAAATTCTAATGTTTAATTTTCTTTCAGAAGGAGGTGACCGGTCCGCTTTCAAAGTTGCCTTAGACTGTGTGGCGGCAGTAAAGCTACTCAGTGCTGATGGTGCAGCTAAACTCTTGACCAACACAGCAGTCTACATAGTGAGGTAAGGTTTGCGATTTGTAGAGTCACTGGGTGAGTAGCCAACTCACCAAAGTTTAAGAAACACTGCAAAAGGATGTATTTAAATTAAATAACTCGTGTTACTTTCTGTCAATCATCAGGTCACAAAAAGAAAAATGAAGAGTTTGGAAGATGAAACTAGTAACGACGAAATGGACAAAAAAGGTACAAGTTAATCAACAATTACGATACAGCTACTTAATTAACAATTACGATACAGCTACTTAATCAACAATTACGATATAGCTACTTAATTAACAATTACGATATAGCTACTTAATTAACAATTACGATACAGCTACTTAATTAACAATTACGATATAGCTACTTAATTAACAATTACGATACAGCTACTTAATTAACAATTACGATATAGCTACTTAATTAACAATTACGATATAGCTACTTAATTAACAATTACGATATAGCTACTTAATTAACAATTACGATACAGCTACTTAATCAACAATTACGATATAGCTACTTAATTAACAATTACGATACAGCTACTTAATTAACAATTACGATATAGCTACTTAATTAACAATTACGATACAGCTACTTAATTAACAATTACGATATAGCTACTTAATCAACAATTACGATATAGCTACTTAATTAACAATTACGATATAGCTACTTAATTAACAATTACGATATAGCTACTTAATTAACAATTACGATATAGCTACTTAATTAACAATTACGATACAGCTACTTAATCAACAATTACGATATAGCTACTTAATTAACAATTACGATATAGCTACTTAATTAACAATTACGATACAGCTACTTAATTAACAATTACGATACAGCTACTTAATTAACAATTACGATACAGCTACTTAATCAACAATTACGATATAGCTACTTAATCAACAATTACGATACAGCTACTTAATTAACAATTACGATACAGCTACTTAATTAACAATTACGATATAGCTACTTAATTAACAATTACGATACAGCTACTTAATTAACAATTACGATACAGCTACTTAATTAACAATTACGATACAGCTACTTAATCAACAATTACGATACAGCTACTTAATTAACAATTACGATACAGCTACTTAATTAACAATTACGATACAGCTACTTAATTAACAATTACGATACAGCTACTTAATTAACAATTACGATACAGCTACTTAATCAACAATTACGATACAGCTACTTAATTAACAATTACGATACAGCTACTTAATCAACAATTACGATACAGCTACTTAATTAACAATTACGATATAGCTACTTAATTAACAATTACGATACAGCTACTTAATTAACAATTACGATATAGCTACTTAATTAACAATTACGATATAGCTACTTAATTAACAATTACGATACAGCTACTTAATTAACAATTACGATACAGCTACTTAATTAATAATTACGATACAGCTACTTAATTAACAATTACGATACAGCTACTTAATTAACAATTACGATACAGCTACTTAATCAACAATTACGATATAGCTACTTAATCAACAATTACGATACAGCTACTTAATTAACAATTACGATACAGCTACTTAATTAACAATTACGATATAGCTACTTAATTAACAATTACGATACAGCTACTTAATTAACAATTACGATACAGCTACTTAATTAACAATTACGATACAGCTACTTAATCAACAATTACGATACAGCTACTTAATTAACAATTACGATACAGCTACTTAATTAACAATTACGATACAGCTACTTAATTAACAATTACGATACAGCTACTTAATTAACAATTACGATACAGCTACTTAATCAACAATTACGATACAGCTACTTAATTAACAATTACGATACAGCTACTTAATTAACAATTACGATACAGCTACTTAATCAACAATTACGATACAGCTACTTAATTAACAATTACGATACAGCTACTTAATCAACAATTACGATACAGCTACTTAATTAACAATTACGATATAGCTACTTAATTAACAATTACGATACAGCTACTTAATTAACAATTACGATATAGCTACTTAATTAACAATTACGATATAGCTACTTAATTAACAATTACGATACAGCTACTTAATTAACAATTACGATACAGCTACTTAATTAATAATTACGATACAGCTACTTAATTAACAATTACGATACAGCTACTTAATTAACAATTACGATATAGCTACTTAATTAACAATTACGATACAGCTACTTAATCAACAATTACGATACAGCTACTTAATTAACAATTACGATACAGCTACTTAATTAATAATTACGATACAGCTACTTAATTAACAATTACGATACAGCTACTTAATTAACAATTACGATACAGCTACTTAATTAACAATTACGATACAGCTACTTAATTAACAATTACGATATAGCTACTTAATTAACAATTACGATATAGCTACTTAATTAACAATTACGATACAGCTACTTAATCAACAATTACGATACAGCTACTTAATTAACAATTACGATATAGCTACTTAATTAACAATTACGATACAGCTACTTAATTAACAATTACGATATAGCTACTTAATTAACAATTACGATATAGCTACTTAATTAACAATTACGATACAGCTACTTAATTAACAATTACGATACAGCTACTTAATTAATAATTACGATACAGCTACTTAATTAACAATTACGATACAGCTACTTAATTAACAATTACGATACAGCTACTTAATCAACAATTACGATATAGCTACTTAATCAACAATTACGATACAGCTACTTAATTAACAATTACGATACAGCTACTTAATTAACAATTACGATATAGCTACTTAATTAACAATTACGATACAGCTACTTAATCAACAATTACGATACAGCTACTTAATTAACAATTACGATACAGCTACTTAATCAACAATTACGATACAGCTACTTAATTAACAATTACGATACAGCTACTTAATTAACAATTACGATACAGCTACTTAATTAACAATTACGATACAGCTACTTAATTAACAATTACGATACAGCTACTTAATCAACAATTACGATACAGCTACTTAATTAACAATTACGATACAGCTACTTAATTAATAATTACGATACAGCTACTTAATTAACAATTACGATACAGCTACTTAATTAACAATTACGATATAGCTACTTAATTAACAATTACGATACAGCTACTTAATTAACAATTACGATACAGCTACTTAATTAACAATTACGATATAGCTACTTAATTAACAATTACGATACAGCTACTTAATCAACAATTACGATACAGCTACTTAATTAACAATTACGATACAGCTACTTAATTAACAATTACGATACAGCTACTTAATTAACAATTACGATACAGCTACTTAATCAACAATTACGATATAGCTACTTAATCAACAATTACGATACAGCTACTTAATTAACAATTACGATACAGCTACTTAATCAACAATTACGATACAGCTACTTAATTAACAATTACGATACAGCTACTTAATTAACAATTACGATACAGCTACTTAATTAACAATTACGATACAGCTACTTAATTAACAATTACGATACAGCTACTTAATCAACAATTACGATACAGCTACTTAATTAACAATTACGATACAGCTACTTAATTAATAATTACGATACAGCTACTTAATTAACAATTACGATACAGCTACTTAATCAACAATTACGATACAGCTACTTAATTAACAATTACGATACAGCTACTTAATTAACAATTACGATACAGCTACTTAATTAACAATTACGATACAGCTACTTAATCAACAATTACGATATAGCTACTTAATCAACAATTACGATACAGCTACTTAATTAACAATTACGATACAGCTACTTAATCAACAATTACGATACAGCTACTTAATTAACAATTACGATACAGCTACTTAATTAACAATTACGATACAGCTACTTAATTAACAATTACGATACAGCTACTTAATTAACAATTACGATACAGCTACTTAATCAACAATTACGATACAGCTACTTAATTAACAATTACGATACAGCTACTTAATTAATAATTACGATACAGCTACTTAATTAACAATTACGATATAGCTACTTAATCAACAATTACGATACAGCTACTTAATTAACAATTACGATACAGCTACTTAATTAACAATTACGATATAGCTACTTAATTAACAATTACGATACAGCTACTTAATTAACAATTACGATACAGCTACTTAATTAACAATTACGATATACTTTTTACTACTTTAACACTGTGAGTTAAGTCAGTGGAATGGAGAGCGATAGTACCTAACTATATTTAAATACTCAGTTATATGTAGTCAATTTTTATTCAATGTTACATCATACTTTTCTAAAATAGCATTTTGTTGTTTGTGAAGTTACGAAGAACATTATACCTACAATGACATTATGGTACCTACTGACATTTCAGTGTCTAACATTAATCAAATGCGAGGTAAAGTCATGATGAATATTTTAACATCAAAATGTATTCATAAATTTTTAATTTATTTAATGTATAGTATTATTATATCAATTATTTTAATATAATAATTTTTTTAAATGATAAACATATTGAAATTTTTTGCCCTAATTTTAATACTGATTTCAAATGATAAAATTTTACTCTTTTTTTTCCAGATCTTTTTGAGATGAGAAAACATTCCTTGTCAAGTCTCCAGAGTACCTACTATACAACAACCTAAATTATCTTCACTTTTATAGCAAGTCTTATCTGAAATGTTATTCTTTGACCCAGAGAAAATGTAAATAATTTAAGGAACCTGTAGAATATGTATAGAGTCACAATTTTTGTTATTGATTATCTTAATTATTTGAATTACTTTCTTCAATGTTTTTCAATAAAAACATAAATTACAATTAATTGTTTTTTTTTACTCCGAAAATGCATTAAAAAGTAAGTGAAATTTTGTTTCCAGAGTCCGTAGACTTCTGATAGAAAACTAATGTCGCTGCATTTTTATAACGAGTGCATATAATTTATTTAAACCTAGGGATGGTAATGAAATAATGAATGATTGAAATTAATGGAAAGTAAAAGAAAAATGGCTTAGGGTTCTTAATTATCGGTCAGTACTACATCTTCGGTCACATAAGAAAAAACAATATAAAAATTGTTATTATTACACAGTGCCGGGTTTGCAGAAGTATTAAATAGCACTGTGTAATAATAACAGTTTTTATATTGTTTTTTACTTATATGACCGAAGATGTAGTAATGACCGATAATTCGGAACTTACCCTAGTCGTATAACTAATTAAATCTAGAAATGAAATCAAAGAAGGTTTTTTGTAGCCCTTCAGCTTTTTTTTGATAATTGAAATCAATATAGAATAATATTTAGCTTATAAGAATGGTATGGTATACATTTATTAATTTCTAACAAACTGTGTCCATCTTTTTTGTTTACTTTCACTGTTTCAGAAAATTATATTCCCTATTTTTCAATAATCTCAAAATATTTCCGGGGCAATGAAAAACATTTTATGATGTAGAATATGATTTTTATTTTGTATACAGTATTTATTTTATCAGGGTAAGTACATAACGCAGCATAACTACAGTACATAGTAAGGCCAATATACAAAATTGAAAAGGACGAAACCTGCTGGTACTCCATAGATGGCTATCACTTCCGTTCTTCTCTCATAGAGGCGGTACTTGCTAACCTCCGCCTCTATTTCGGGGTACATCGTCAGTCGCACCTGAAATATTTCAAAATGATAATTTTCGTGAGATCTAAAAATATACAGATTCGTCGAATTAAAAAAATCAACTACTGTTGAACTCCTCTATGATGGAATCCTTTATAGTGTCCTCAGTAAGGCAGACTAAAGAAAATTTGTTTACTATAGAGGCTAGTTCCTCATTCAGGACACTGCGTTCACTATAGAGGAGCACGACTGTATTATCAATCTGTACATTAAAACAATCAAGTCCTGTTAAACCATACTTTGTCTATTGGGCAAAATATGAATAATGTAGGTACAGTCAAAGAAAGGTAATTATTTTTATCATAAGAAACTTTACTAGTTGTAATGCTTGTAGATGTTTTTTTAAAAATGGTCTGGGTACACTACAACTAATGTATGATATTTTTATATCTCTTTCTTCTGTGCAATCAACTTTTCTTTCTATTTTTCTCTCTTTAAAAGAAGTCAGAGAAAGAAGGCGTAAGTACCTACCTTCAGAGTAGTCTTGCCCTTAGGCTGTACCTTCTTCACCTTCACTTCATTGGCTCTAGTTCTCCACCTGCAATGTGGTGGTAAGTCCATGGTAAAAGTAGTAACATTAGCATGAGCAAAAATATGGGTCCCGGAAAGAACCCACAAGGAAAAATGCCCACAGGAATAATAGCCCACAAGGAAAAAAACCCACAGGAAAAATGCCCACAAGGAAAAAAACCCACAGGAAAAATGCCAACAGGAAAAAATGCCCACAAGGAAAAAAGTCCACAGGTATAAAAATTCACAAGGAAAAAAGTCCACAACAAATAATTCGAAATTGAATTACTAATTTTGATTTGAGTTTTATGAAGCCAAATGGGAAGTGTCTAACTCCTACATAATCTAATTTATATTGAAATTAAATAAAAGGCACAATAATCATGTTACGATTTAATTATTTTATGAGTGTTTATAGCTTTAATTTCCTCTAGGGTTTCTTTTTTTTCAGACCGAAGTTCGTTAGTGTGCCGTAATTCACCTACTTTACTCTAAAGTAACCTATATGAAAATCTATTTATATTTTGGAGGGCGAATGTGAGGCAAAATATTCAATTAAGTAAAGAGATCAAATGAATATTCACTGACATTTTCATAACAGTTGATTAAATATTCAATTGCTAAATAAGAAATACAAACCGACTAAACAATGTCACAAAGTAAAACTACGCGACAGCAGTTGATTGGAACATAAACATTGAACAACTCATGTCTATAAGGGAAAGCAAGCAGACTAGGGTCACACGAGTATATTGTAAGACTACAGTAAATATTTTTATATATCAATTTTCATAAGCATTATGAGACAAAAGGTGCAAGATAAAGAATCACAAATTAAAAATGTGTTCCTCTGTGAACTTATACCCTTATTAAAATGCTTTCATGTGTTTTTGTATTTCAAATATTATGTAGTTGTGTGTTTTTATACCTGTGTGCATCTCTCCCACCAGACTGAAACACACATAATTCCGATTAATTCGGCAGTGTGAGAGTAAGCTCCTCCTACTTTTTCCACAAGAATATAAGAAAAAACTATACAATTATTATTATTTATTTTAGTTGGTATCCATGATACCTGCAGGTATCATGGATACCAACTAAAATAAATAACAATATCGTTTTTTTCTCATATTCTCACGGAAAAAGTAGGAGGAGCTTAGCAAAAAGTTTAGTGGAAAAACTTGAAAAACTCTACGTGTGTACGGCCCTTACCGGCACTGTGCGCGTACTGAGTGAGTTTAGGGATCTGTGACTAGTGAGGTGGAGAATAGTTAGGTGTCAGTGCGTAACTAAGTGCTAGTGCAGTGTGAACAATTAGTGAAGTATAGAATAATTAAGTGCATTGTGAACAATAAAGTTTTGTGTTGGTTCATGCACGTGATTTCTGTAGTGTACCTTGAAGTGCTTCAATAGCTCGCTAAAATTAGGGTCAGTGTTGGTAATTACGGTAGGGGAGGAAAGTGTCCCCATACAGCTGCTGCTTGTACGGTATTAGGTAAGTTATACTCTAAGTTACTATTTCTATAACAAAACTTTGCAGCAATGAATACGGTTAGGTATTCAAATATCAAATTAATATTCTCCAAGATTACGGTCACGCAGGTAATTTGCGGCCCGTTAATTTTTAATTGCAGCCCTCTCAAAAGAGTCTAAAAAATTCTGAACCGAAATTACAGTAAAATGTTGCATAGCTATCAAAAGAAGCGCAGTGCATGTTACAATTTATTAATTTAAGTTCTTAACGAGTGTTTTGAATCTATGATGTTTCTGTTGTTAGAGGCCGCAGTTAGTTAGTGTGCCGCATTTTACCTGCTTGACCCTAATCAAATCGTCAGTTATACAGATGTTAAAGGTCCCCTTCACTCTATTTTTTTTTTATTTTTCTATCCATTAGAAATAAGGTTACTGTTCATAAAACTGCAAACCGTTTCAAATTTGGTCCTCTATATTTATTGCAATAAGTAATTTAAGTTATTCTTGTGATTTCAGTTCTAGCCTCAGAATTTCAAGCGAAGAAAAAGGATCCATAGAATATTGAAAAATTCAAAACTATAATAAAGCCTTTAGACATATCATGATATCATAAATGGCTACCTATACCGGTATCTAAAAAACATTAGGTACCTACATGTGATTGTGATCCTACCTATACAGCAAACCTCGTAGTAGACCAGAGTTACGTTCCAAGTTTGTTTGGTCTAGTAAGAAACTCAATTCAGCTGTTTCCTACTAGACCAACATCGTTTTCTCTAAAAGTGAAGCGGTGACTTTAACATTTCGACAGCTCTATTTGTTTATGATAACTTAATATTAATGGTGACTAACATACCAATTTTGAAGGGAAACACATTTAGAAACAGTATGAAATTATTTTGTTTCAATAAAAATGAATAATATATATTTTTTTCAATTAAGTTATCATTTTATGAAATAATAATAGTCTCCACTGTATCTAGTTTTCTGCAACTTCTCACATCATTTTTTTTAGCACAGACTCTACCATTAAATCTGAAACCGATTCTGCAAAATGTTTTATTCTAAAAATAGCATATATAAATAAATACATCATTCAAATTAGAGTTTTATCTTTAAAACAGTATTGTAATTATTACTCCTTGTAATATTTACACTAGAATAACTGTCAGGTGACAAAAATAGTGTTTTGTCTAGTACGAGGTTTTTTTCCAGTACAGTTTCAAAAATTTCTTGGTCTAATAGGAGGCTGGTCTACTACGAGGTTTTGTTGTATACCTAATTATCATTGAATTTACGATAATACGTGATAAGTTAAAATGCAGACTTTTTCTTCTATTGAATCTTAGAAAGAGTGAAAGTGGAATGTGAATATTTCTTATATAATTAATTATGAACAGAATACTTGTTCGATTCCTTTTCAGTTAACTGTTTATGTTATTTAACCTTAGCTCTACAAATTTAAAGCAATTCCAGAATTTTTTTTAAATTTAGAGTGGAGAGGACCTTTAATGAACTTCATTGTTATCCCCGTACGAATAACATAGAAATGGTTCGCTAACAAGCTATGGTGGAACGGCGCTGCCTTTTCTTTACTCGTCTATTGAAATAAGTGAAACAACATTATTATTGCTGAGCTATTGAAATGTAAATTATTTCAACTGATACCACATAGGTAGGTGCTGATAAAATTACTTGTGGGAGTTGATACACAATCCTATTTCTGACCAATTTGTCATTTGACCGAACAATCTTGTTAACTTGATGGCATTTCAGAGAAACTTTTTGTTGTAATGAAGTGAGAATTTAAGAGATTTGTAAATAAAAAACAAACCAGAAAATGCAAAAATCAATAGTCATGCTTCTCAGACGAACAAGATCAGAATTACTATCGAATCATGAGCATTTTCTTGGCTTTATCACACTTGGTACTCGTAAAATCATAGTGCTTTTCTGGGCCTTATAGCATTATTTAACTAACTTGTATTAAAAATAGTAAGGATGATGATCAGGGAGACCCCGGTGTTGTATCAACTGTAAACAGTGCTATTTGCGTGAATAAACTCACTAACTGTTATAGCTATAACACTATAACACTATAACTAGGTATAACACAAAACTATGACACTCACTGCAGGACTATTGCGTACTGAAAAAGAGTAGCCACGGCTATAACTATCGTCATGAACATCCATGTGTCCAGTGCCTTCACATAACTGGTGGTAGGACTGTATTGTCTGGAATAAGCAGTTAAAAGGTATTTTTTCTTCAAATGAGGTTAATTGAGGCAATTTGCTCAGAAATTAGCCTCTGTAACATAAGAAACGTTTAATTCATTCACTACTTTGAACTTTCATCAGGTGACTTTGGCAACTAACAGGTAATGCACCTTAAGTCAAGCCCTCAAAATCATCTTTATATACATTTTTCTTAATAGAATTCTTATACATTTAACACTTAAACGAAGATTTTACCCATTGAAGAACTTTTAAATGTTGAAATGTTTTAAGATATGCCTTAATATTCTTACCTACTGGAACTGTACATTGACGACACAGTGAGCAGTGAAGTAATCACAAGAACAGTTCTACCGGGTATCACATCAGCTGGCCAGAAGAACGAGCACCAGGACACTCCGATGAAGAGGCTGGAGGGGATGTAGTACCCCAGCAGGTGGACGAAGTACTTACGTTTCAGAGTGAGTAGAGTGCGCAGACACGGAGATACGTCTACCAAGAGGGTTAAGAAGCATTATTGTTATTTGTTTTAAAGCAGGATTCAAGCAAGAAAGATTTATTCCCAGGATAAGGAACATCATTGCCCTGAATCAATATGAGTGTGAATTTTTTTGTGACATTCTTGTAATATGTAGGTAAAAAAAGTATATTAAACAAAAATTCTTTCACTTATTTGTCAAATTAATATTTCAGAATTGTGCCTAACTAACTAATATATGAAAAAGCATAAATCTGTTTATCCGGTCGTTGAAGAATATTATCTAAAAAAAAAACCGCGCCAAATACATCACTTGAAAGCGGACGTACATGTCACCTTAGAACAAAAAGGGTTAAGGAAATATCCCAGGAATAAATCCTCCTTGCCTGTGAAGTTTATTCAGATGGATATTCACTCACTAGGAACACATTTAGCACAGAAGCAAGTTGTCTCGTTCAGTTGGTTGATAGAAAAGTCATAATCTGCCAGCAGTTCCTTAACGGTGCCATCTTGTGAAACTCCAGCAGCGAGCCATTCGAACTCCATGGCTTCTATTCGGTGAAAATCTGCAGCAAAATAAGTGCAGTGTAACTCGTGAGTTATGAAGAATTAGTTCCTTCAAAAGCCACTTTATATCTCTGGTGCTCTAGATAGTTTTCTAGGATTAAAATCATAGAAAACTATGTTCATTGAGGGGTAACTGTGACGTAATTCTTGACGTATATTATTTTCTATAATTTAAACATAGAAAACTACTTCATAACTCAGGTGCATTTCATAACTCAGGTCCCCATTACTAGAGTGCTTCATAACTGAGGACTTCACACCTATAGGGTAGTGACAATATTCTTTTTGAAATATGCTTATATTCTTTGTGCGTGGTAAATATTCTTTTTATGCATTCAAATATGCTTTTTATGAATGGAAATATTCTTTTTATGCGATAAGGGTAGCTTTATATGCTCAATGATATGTAGATAACCCAAGCAACCAAAGATAATGGGGCCTATCTGGGCACTATGTTGGCAAATCGTATTGGTACTGTTTTTTTAAATGGCCCGATATGGTTACAGCATGGACTGTTATGTTGAAACCATCTTGGCCCAAGATGTTGCCGATATGTTAATCAACTTTCAGCCATACGCTATATAGTAATCAGGTTGGACCAATATGACAACTCAATGGAATGGATTCGCCACATTGAACCAACCTTCTCCCAAGGTAACATTCCATGAGAGTGGGAAACCACAGCAACCCCATGTAATTTTTAGGCTACTTTTCAGTCTGCCATCTACTGCCCATAAAATCATCAAGAATTTTCTAATACGTTTTAATGGACTAAACGTAATTAATAAAGCAATATCTTATACTCTGTTTATCTAATTATTTATTAAAGAAATGAAAATTCAATTTATTGTGAAAAGCGCCATCTAGTGGAAATAGCTCACGCTTTTCGAGAGTCATCCTATTTTCATAAACGATGTGCATAGAATCTTTGTATATTTCATGTAATGTTCACATTTATGATAGATTATTAGTTACTATATATAGTGTATAAGTCTCTTAAATTCGATTGACTATTTATACTAGTTCACGAAGATTTTCAAACATTTTAAAAGCGTTCAACCATCTCTTCAATGATAATAAACTAAAGATGATTTTCTCTCCATAGGTGTGAGCTATAAATATTTCTCTATTTGTATTTCGTTTCAATTCCTTGCATTTACTCACAGCTTCCTATCATTATTTCGCACTCTTGTTCGTCGAAAGGGTAGTTAACGAATGCCATCGAACACCCCAACTCCAACTTCACTCTGAAAAATAACACTGTGAATTTACTAACATTTTAATTACTCTTCTTCCACCGAATTGATCTCTTGAAGATAAAAAGTCCGTTCATTTGATTGGTTTCATACGCCATACTTTAATTCTAATAAAATTATACATTGAAAAGCTGTATGATATGATTCATACAATTTCTTCATTATACCTAAATAAAAACTTTGAATTTTAATTAATTACAAGAAATTTATGATAATTACGAATTATCGGTCAGTTTCACATCTTCGGACATATAAGAAAAAACAATATTATAATTGTTATTTTATTGACTGACCGATAATTTGTAATTTACCCTATAAGTGCGAATTTTATAACCAAAATTCGTACTTTAACATAAACGTATACATATCTAGATTTCATACTAAAAATAGAACAAATGTTAATAAAATATCACTATTTAGATAATAAGAATGTATCTTTTGATTACTTGGCTATTGGGCGACAAAAAACCTCGTGTAAAATACCTGCATGTATTAAACCCCTTCGTAAAATATCCATGGACAAAAACACCATTAAATATATAAAGCCTTCTTCATTGCTTGTCCTAAAAACCACACTTTTTTTCTCTATAATCGTTTACAAGAATGTCCCCTTACATTTGCGAGGTGTACACAGTCCTGTCCCTGTAGAAGTAGGTGCCCCGTATGTCCTTCATAAGGGTGAAGGTGCTCAGTTTCCGTATGTGTTCGAAGTAGGGGTCAGGCAGCCAGATGTTCTCCAGGATGGAGGTGGTGAGGGAAATGCTGTCCTTCTCACTCGTGTTATTCAGCAGACCATTTTCGGGAAAGTTTAGGCGGTAATCTTTCCAAGCCACTCGGAAGTACAGTTGGAATGATAAGGACTGGAAAAGAATAATTGAATTTAAATTGATGAAGAGTGAAAGAAAAGTGTTTTGATTTTAAAACAATAAACTGTATTGAGTACTTCATATACAGTATAGCTCCTCTACAGTGATTCTAGAGTCGTGAGTAAGAAAACTACTCTCTATAGTGAATTAATTTTCTTTAGTCTACCATGAATGGCTATTTAATTTAGAAAACTAATTGCCTTTCATGGCAGACAAGATGTTAATACGTTTTTATTTCAAGGAATCCCTTGCTATATTTTCAATAATGAATTCTCATACGCATACAAAAATTGTTGATGAACAACAGAAAATCTGAGCTAAAAATTCGAAACTTTTTGCTTATTTCAGTTCGATGTTTCAGAAATAGAGTTCCTATCGAATATAATAAAAAAAAATTCTATAAAGAATGTAAGTTGGTATTGTTACCATTGTGTTCATGTTGACTTCTGTGACACTGTTTATCTTCATGCTGAAACCAACTGTGACAGGTCTACCATCTTCATAGGGGCCAATGTCCTTCTGGTAGTCTTCAGGAATGATGTCACACCTCACTAACACAAAACTGAAAAAAAGAAAACTTTGAAGAATTGGCTTTATTGTTATTCACTTCAACTTTTAAATAAATATAAATGCATCTGTGTCTCATCCTCGTGCGATATGCATTACTGTCCAAATCAAAACCATTTTATAATCAATTCTATCAAAACATTTTTTGTTGATTCTCATCCCGTGGCATTTCCACAGGTCTTGCTAGTATGCATTATTTTAAAAGTGATTAATTATATAAGAATATGATAACTGATAAGACCCAGTCCAACATCAAATGTCGCCAGAATTCTTTTTATTATTAACATGAAATTATGAGAAATGTATGAAGATCACGTGATTCAAATTATAGTGAAATGATTGTTTGTATTCCCTCCTCGAAAAATAACAGTGTCTAAAAATGAAAAAATTCAATTCAATAAAAAAGATCTCTAATATCTTTTTAAAAAGATTCAATCTCAAATAATGAATTTATACCTAGAACAATGAACATCCTTATGATTACTATTAGTACCTTTAATTCAATACTTTCCATGCTTGTTATAGCGAACTCAATGTCATACCATGTTCATATTTTTATCGGAATGGTTTAATTAACATCTCTTCATATAAAGTATTACCTAAATAGACTTTATGGATAAGGACTTCTCGTATAACGTGTTTCGTTTATATCTTCAGGAAACATTTGTTTCGGCAGAGAAATGTTTAGTTTAATTTATTTATAATGTATCCAATAATGTGGATAATCTTTAAAATTCATAGGAAGTGCAAATTATTTAAAGAAATCTTCCTGTAGATTCTGATAGTCATGCAGAGGAGTTTTCATAGTATTTGTTTAAATAATAAAATTAGATAAACGGTTCATGAATAGTTTTGAATGCTACGATCCAAACTATCAACTTTGTTAACTTCAAAAAAGGCTGTCAAGATAAATAGTTTGCTATCATTTAATTTTGTTTGTTGAAAAATCTCAACGCTTTAATCCTTCAAATATTCAAGTTTAAATTTAAATAATTTTTCTTGCCCAGTTTCTAACTTGAAATGTTCAAATTTCTTGTTATACTTGTTTCAAATTATTTAGAAAAAACGAACCGTTTAAATAAAACTCTAGATTATTTTCAGTATATACTAAAATGTCTTCAGAACGACTGAATAGACAGTAATTCAATATTCGAATGCGTTTGAATATTTGAAAGGGATGATCTTTATCCTCATTCAAAGTTCACTGTAATGTAATACTATTTGTTTGAAAAATCAACACAAAGATTGCTCTTGACATTTTGTTTGCAATAACAGAAAAGTAAGTACAGAAAAATAGACAATATTGAGAGAAATATTAGCTCTAGAATTATTCGATGTTTGTCTCATTCAGAATACGTTACAATTTTTTCATAATTTTTCTGGTAGTTCTTTAGAAAAAACTCCTAAAATATTTGCATTACGTTTTATCATTTCAAAGTCCGATGATTTAATTAATTTTAATTATCTTGTAAATAAAAGCAATCGAGATAAACCCTGATGATTTCAGAACCATCTCCAGTGGATGAAGCATGCAAGTATAAATTCAGTTTAATAACTTGTTACAGATAAAGCTCTTACAGCGGACGATTTTTGAACGTTTGCCTACAAAGGACAAAAATTATTCGTTCTAATGAACTGCAGATCGCTAAAACGTCCTCTTTAAATTATATTGTTTAACATATTTTTTTATCCGTCTACCAACCATCTAGTCAAACTTTTTTCCGGTACATGCACTGGGCGTTGTACGAGCTATACCTGTATATTCTATTTTTAATAATCATGAATAATGTTAAATCGATCTCTAACTTTATGAATAAGTAGGCAGTTGTACTATAAATCTTTGTCATCCTCACACCGCTCATGTTAAATGGATAATACAATAAGCTGTTATACGACTCAATGTAATATTAAACTATGCAAAGAGACCTGAATGTTCTAAAGATTTTATTGCCACTTAAAATCTCACTTGTTTATTGATAAATGATTATGTGTTATGGTCCGTTAGCCGACAAGTGTTACGATGGAGCGATCGTAACTTATAAACTTGGGGTCATCTCACTTTCAAAAAAAATATATATATATTTATATATATTTGCAGACAAATTGTTCAGCCTATGTTATGTACGATGATGCATAACATTTTATATGTACAGTATATGTCACTTCACGAAGCATGATTATTCGACCAATTCTAATAAAAAAAGTACTAATTGATAATATTTAGTCTCGCCATCATTAATTCAAATTAAGTCTTGAGCATTCGATATTGTTTATGTATTAAGATTTGTAAGAAAGATCTAAAGAAGAGAAGGATTATTAAATTATTTCGGGGTCTGAAACGCACTGCTTGGGGGCCTCGTTAAATCTCTTCGTTTTCTATTACCGACGAGACTGTTCAGGGGATACTGAATTATTTAATATACAAGAATTCCTTACTAAGCTGAATACCCTACTGAATTTTAGATATTTTGATGGAGATTCACACAAGCAATGAATTATTGCCTACTGTAAATTCTTTATTCGATAGAAATAGCACAGCTGAATTTATCGTTTTCTTTGATACAAATAAAGGGATAACTTAAGTAAATCGGCAAAAAGTAGGTGGACAAGGGGGTTCACTCTAGCAGACTAGCACAGTGGTTCTTAGTGGGGGTTCACTCTAGCACAGTGGTTCTTAGTGGGGGTTCACTCTAGCACAGTGGTTCTTAGTGGGGGTTCACTCTAGCACAGTGGTTCTTAGTGGGGGTTCACTCTAGCACAGTGGTTCTTAGTGGGGGTTCACTCTAGCACAGTGGTTCTTAGTGGGGGTTCACTCTAGCACAGTGGTTCTTAGTGGGGGTTCACTCTAGCACAGTGGTTCTTAGTCTTCTAGGAGATGAATATGAATGGTTTTCAATCCACAATCTATCTGGTAAAGTATTTTTGTTGATGTAATTATTCTCAAACCTACTTAGATAACACCTTTTGAAGTAATTAAATTTTCACTGCATGTACCAAAATTGAAAGAGACTTCAAATGCATTCTTGCAAACTAATTCATAATAAATGTTAGTTGAAATATATAATAACTACATTGAGTATAAAGCACGTGAGGCAAAACTTGATACACTATTAAATTAGCTTGAATTATAAAATATGTAATTGTATTATTTAAATGTTAAACATTGAATAATAAATATATAACATTACTCACTGTCATCAAACATCAGGAATATTCTTGCCTTACAACCAAAGGAGTACGATTTACCTATATATTCATGTGCTCTATTTTTTATAATGGCATAACCATATAGCGTGACAAAGTGCTTGCTATTCTCTATGTATTGAACGCATTACAAACTACACAAATGCATTGGAAAACATACAGGGTGGACAGAATGACATGGGACTTCTTAAAAAATTATATTTATACATATTTAACGTCACTTATCAGTTTTCTTATAGGCTAAATATCCTGCAAAACTCATACAATCTTATTCTTCATGTGTATTTAATAAAATCCATAAGTATTAGGTTTTAAAAAGCTAAACCAACTTATAGATCTGAGACTCATAAATGTTTTTAAATTGACTTTGTACCACGAACAAGAAGTGGGACATCGCACTGTTCGAACAAATAAAAATAGTTAAGCTCTATGTAAAGGATGGGGAGAAACCCAAAAAGTACCATTCGAATGATGACCAAAGACATGAATGTGACTAACACTTCAATGAAAACCATCACCTTCAATTGTCTACCTACAAAATAAGAACCATCATATTCAAAAATTAAGATTTGAAAGAGCAAATATTCTTCTTAGAGAGCTGAAGTCATGCACAGTAGTTCATTATATCCTATTTTTCAGACGAAAAACTCTTCACGATTAAAGCACAAAAAGAGTCTATGCAAAGACAAAGATTGCGTAAAATGATAAAAAAGTTTATGCAAATTCTTCAAACGACATCCGAGATTCTTTGAGAACAGTTTACCAACAGTCAAAGACCGTCTTCCTTCTGTCATGGTGTGGACCGCTGTCTCAAAAACTAGGAACAAGTATTTGAAAATAATTCAGATCGTTACATTGACAATATTTTGGTTCCAGCTCTTGGAGAGATGAAGAAACATTTCAGAAATTATTATATATTCCAACAAGATGGCGCCTTTCCTCAACGCAAACTAGACTCAAGACTGGTGCTCACGTCAATTCACAAGATTCTGGAACCAAGAAATACGGCCCCCCTCATCGCCATATTTGAACCAAATAATTTTTGTGTGTGGTCTGTGAAGGTCTGTGCTGTTACACATGCTATTGTTAATGCTTCGGTTACAAGTAATTACTTTAGCTGGAATGAACCAAAATAGCCCCGAGATAAGCTCTGTACTTCTGTAGAAAATTTCCGATACAGAATTGATAAGAATTATTCGAGTTAAAGGGCATCATATTCAAAGCTAATAAATGAAATGTATTCTTAGTATTGCAAGCTTTCAATCTGATATTTTTGATATTTTTTTGTGGTTGAAGAACTTTCCGGTCCTCTTGTAAGTGCTAATATATTTCGTCAAGTAACTTTAGGTTTTATATTTGACAATCAAAAGCATTAGAATATTTTGAAACATTATTGGAGTGGATTACATGGATCGATTAATTAAATAGAATTTTGAACACAATATGAGATCTAGATAATTATAACACTAAATGAAATAATTATAAATTCAACATTTATCATCTTATTTCAACTAAATTTAATGGGCAAGTTCGGCCAAGAAAAAAATGTATAATTTGAAGCAGGTTCCAAATATCTATAGAATTTTTAGAGAATTGGTTTATTCATTTGACTTTTTCACTGCTGGGATATTTATTTTATTTTCTGCTAAGTAAGATGAGAAGGATTAGGAATTAGGCTATTGATTTAATCCTGAGAACACCTGCCTTGGTAAACTGTTGTGGGAATGGTTGTGAAAGGGAGATGATGCACCACATCTACACAGCTGAGGATGTGATAGTGGTGAAGGTAGACAATTGCCACCCGGACAATTGCCACTGATAGATAATTAGTGTTCATTATATTTATTAAATCTTAAGAAATAAACAACAGGTACTGTACTAGAAAAAAAATGTGTCAATAACGGAAGTTATAATCTGCACTATTAGAATCAGTATGATAATGAATTGATTAAGTTCTTTGTTTGTTTATCTCCTCTGTGTATAAAGTCAATAATGATAAAAAAAAGCATTCACTTAAATACTAAAGAAATTTTAAATTTATATAAAAATTATTGAAAAACAATGTACAGTGACACTCCTAAGTTATGAAGTGTTGGCTCCTTCAAAAGCCACTTCATATCTCGTCTGCACTAGATAGTTTTCTATGATTAAGATCATAGAAAACTATGTTCATGGAGGGATAACTATGACGCAATTCTTGACGTATATCATTTTCTATAATTTAAACATAGAAAACTACTTCATAACTCAGGTGCATTACATAACTCAGGTACTTCATAACTCAGGTACTTCATAACTCAGGTACTTCATAACTCAGGTACTTCATAACTCAGGTACTTCATAACTCAGGTACTTCATAACTCAGGTACTTCATAACTCAGGTACTTCATAACTCAGGTACTTCATAACTCGAGTACTTCATAACTCAGGTACTTCATAACTCGAGTACTTCATAACTCAGGTACTTCATAACTCAGGTCCTTCATAACTCGAGTACTTCATAACTCAGGTACTTCATAACTCAGGTACTTCATAACTCAGGTCCTTCATAACTCGAGTACTTCATAACTCAGGTCCTTCATAACTCGAGTACTTCATAACTCAGGTACTTCATAACTCAGGTCCTTCATAACTCGAGTACTTCATAACTCAGGTACTTCATAACTCGAGTACTTCATAACTCAGGTACTTCATAACTCAGGTCCTTCATAACTCGAGTACTTCATAACTCAGGTACTTCATAACTCAGGTACTTCATAACTCAGGTCCTTCATAACTCGAGTACTTCATAACTCAGGTACTTCATAACTCGAGTACTTCATAACTCAGGTACTTCATAACTCGAGTACTTCATAACTCAGGAGTTTATTGTACATAAAACGCAATTAACTAATTTTAAATATTCATGACACGAAAATATGAAATGTAAAAGATATTTAATTAAGACAGTTTACTTGCACTCTTGATATCATTTTGAATGTTTTCTTACGTATAATTTATCCTTCATCGGACATTTGTGTCTTACATTTTAGTACATCATTTAACAGTAACTAAATATTCTTATTCTTGGCTTTATCTTTTCTATTATATTTTAGAACAAATAAATGGAAACTCGTATTATTATTTACATTTTTTAAATATAATTTTATTTCCATTAAAATGAAAAAATAATAAATCTATTCAGAGGCGCAATTTTCTTTGTGTTTTTATATCTGCTACTGACGCTAGGTAGGTATTTTCGGGCGATAAATGGCAGCTAAACATGCGTGCAAAATAATTAACTAAAAAAAAAGTATCCGATACGGGACACTGGCAATGTCCACACATTAATTAAAAATTGGCATGCATGCAGTGTCGTATAAATGATGTCTGTTTATAAAAATAGAAGAAACATAATTAGGAAATATAAATATTTTTATCTTATTGAACATATTGGTAACGGACATTTGGTCGAACAGACATTTACCAAAATACTTTTATTTAAACGACTGTTTTTTACGAAAAGGGGATACTAATATAACTTAATATATAAAATATTATGACTAATAACCTAATATTATATAAAAACAAATCATAACAGGTTTAAAATTATAAAAGTATTGAATAATGCTCCAATGAAATTCATGATTACGAATAAATTGCAATTTTTGAGCAATATATGCTCTCAGTTCATCATTTTCTTTTCCTTTTCATATAATAACTTTTAATTGATCAATTCCATGGAAATGAAAAATATCAAAATATCCCCATTTGATATTTTTAGATACGATTTTCATGGAAAAAATTTACACTGACTGCAATTGAGTTTATCGACTTAAACGGACGCTGCAGTTTGAAATGTCTGTTTGACCACATGTCTGCACATGATATATGTAATACCTAGATGACCTGCACTCGAAGAGCGCATACCTTCGCCTTCGCTTATAAATGACTTAGACCATCCAATAATCCATGACTTATAAATGACCTTGACCTTTGACCCGGTCGCTCATAAAATCTAACCAAATGGTTCCTGGACAATGACCATCGTACCAATAAATTTCAGGCAATTTTGTTCAATACTTTTTGAGTTATGCGAATAACAAGATGATGAATAAATAAATGCCATCTAAAATATAACCTTTTGCTTTCTGCGAAGGTAACTATAACTTATTAAGTTATTTGCGCTCTAATTGTTAATTGACATTTCAATTCATCTTTACGGACACTTTTATAGCCAACATAACTGCATTTATTATAATGATAATTTATATACCGCATATTGTACTCACCGTAAAAACAGCAATAAAATGAGTAATAAATCCCTGTTCATAATTAATGAGGCGATGTGTGGCATCGATTGTAACAGAGTTGCCAGCTATGCCTTTTTCACGACTCAACTGTTCGAAGTGCGATATCTAACTGATGGTGGAACGTAACTGTGAAGCTATAATGAGTTATGGGAATTTGTTATTGATGTGCCCTTCTGCAGAGATGTTAGGGATAACATTTACAAAAGTGTGGTGCGAGAAAAAGAATAATAAATTCTACCTAAAAGTCATAGTGCTTACGCAAGGATTTAATTAGTTAATACTACCAAACAGTCACTTTGACTGCTTTTTACCTTTCTAACAGTTGTATCTCATCATTGGTAGATTGTTTATTTTTTATTTATAAAATAAGAAATGAAAATGTCAAGTATCTACCAATAATATTTTATGAGATATAAATGTTAGAAAAGTAAAAACAAATGACTGTTTGGTATAGTTCTAATATTTGTTCTTTTATTTGGTAATTGTCAGTCAGTTCTCCTCTGTGAATTTTTCGATGTTAATCTTTAGATTTATGATAGAGGGATAGTTTTTATCGTTTCTTTTATTATTCATCAAGTTAATTAAAACTCAAGTACCATCTTTCCTCTAGTTTACATCTTAGAGTAGCTCTCCCTGTACACCTTTAGAGAGAAAGTCCTGATACCAAAATGAAAATAGGGTAATTTCTTAATTATCGGTCAGGTCCACATTTTCGGACACATAAGAAAAAATTATATAATAATTATTATTTCATTGTTATTTTAATTGGTATCCGTGATACCTGCAGGTATCATGGATACAAATAAAAATAAAAATGAAATAATAATTATTATATAATTTTTTCTTATGTGTCCGAAAATGTGGACCTGACCGATAATTAAGAACTTACCCTAGCTCTACTTCCAACAATCGACTAATATTAAAAAGATGTTTTAACAGTGATGGCACTTGAAGGTTGCCTTTAGCCTCTTTTCTGTTAGTTATTTACAGTCCTCTCTAAGGTTACAATTCTCACACACTAATTAATTATGTTTCAATTAATTAGGTGCTATAGAATTTTTTAGTTAGTTATCCTTCTACAGGGTGTCCGACACTTTTGTTGCCAAACTTTAACATAAAGTTGCATTTGTCGAAATAAACACTTTTTATACTATGAAGGTATGGTCTAAAATGCTTAGTTAAAGAGTTACAAGGTTAGAAAAGTAGTATCTGTACCATTTATTATTATTAGTTAACATTATTTTTTTAATGTTGCGATAAGAAATAAAACATATTTAACAGTAATTATTAGGAGCACAAGAAACTTAATCTTAAATTAGGTTATATGTTTACAGAATGTGTTCAAACTGCCTCCCATTTGTTGCGATGCAGGCGTTCAAACGTTTGTCCAATGATTGGCGGACGCGAGCAAAGACACCAGGAGTTTCACGAATCCTTGCGGGAAAAACGTTTGAACGCTTGCATCGCAACAAATGGGCGGCAAATTAAACACATTTTGTAAACACGTAACTTAATTCAAGATTATGCTTCTTGTGCTCCTAATAATTAATGTTAAAAATGTTTTATTTCTTATCGCAACATTAAAAAAATAATGTGAACTAATAATAATAAATGGTACAGATACTACTTTTCTAACCTTGTAACTCTTCAACTAAGCATTTAAGACCATACCTTCATAGAATAAAAAGTGTTTATTTCGACGAATGCAACCTTATGTTAAAGTTTGGCAACAAAAGTGTCGGACACCCTGTATAGTAATGACACCACACTAGTTTGGAATTATTTATATCAATATACAGTAAAACTCCTCTATAGTGAACTCCTCTATAGTGAACTCCTCTATAGTGAACTCCTCTATAGTGAACTCCTCTATAGTGAACTCCTCTATAGTGAACTCCTCTATAGTGAACTCCTCTATAGTGAACTCCTCTATAGTGAATGCAGACTCCCAAGTAAGAGAACTACATTCTATGGTCAACAAATTTCATTTGGTCTCATAAAATGGTCATCAGTTTTCTATTTAAAACTGATGACAATTTCATGGGAGACTAAAAGAAAATTGTTTGCTATCTACGTACATTCACTATAGAGGAGTTCACTATAGAGGAGTTCACTATAGAGGAGTTCACTATAGAGGATCTCTACTGAATATTGTCTCCATTACTGCTAATATACATATACTATAAGTTCTCAGTTTTTTTCTTTTGTCTACACGCAAAGTACCTCTAATGTTTTATACACTGAATATACAGTCATTTGCTAAAGTGATGTCAATCAATGTTAATATATCTAATTGAATTACATTAACTATAATGGTACTCATTAAGCTGTAGCTTCTCGTATTGTTTCTTGCTAACATTTCTATTAGTTTCTTATATACTAAAAGTGTTAGCTATTAATAATCATTTGTAGTCTATTGATTAATGCATTGTTTACTTGGCTCCTTGGTGCAAAAAAAGTACCTACTGCTTGGTGATTCATTTTCCTTTGTTATCCATAACTGGGGTAAGGTATGAATTATCGCACGGCTCAACATCTTCGATCTTATGGCAAAAATATATAATAAAAATTGAATAATTATCATTGTATAGTTTTTTCTTTATTCTCGAAAATGTGGAACTGTCCGATAATTAGGAGCTTACCCATTTGTTTCATACGGATTGACATGATATGCATTTCAATTACTACAAAAAGAAGAATAAGTCAAAGTGAATATCTTACCTGGTCAATTTGTTCATTTTATTTGTCCCTGTTTTTTTAAGTAAATTTGACCTGCACAAGGTCAGAGTGACTTGAATTAAAGGCAAATTGACTTTCTTTTAAGGACACATTGACTATTAAGATTTATTGAGTTATATATCGCTTGTTTGCAACAACAACGTCATAAACACTAAAACATGTATTTTAGAGTTATCCATATAGACATATAAATCATAAAATGCTGATCATTTTGGTAAAAAACATAATTGTAACTCTAAAATGTACCGCTAGAGAGGCTAAATGTCCTAACGATATACCATTAAATGTACGTACATTACAAGTACTAAAATGCCTCTCCTGAAAAATAGCTTTTTTGAAGTTATGACAGTGTTCTCGCAAACAAGCGAAATGAGGTGCTTGCTTCTTTTCAGTCTAGGCAGTGGTTGTTAAAGGGGGGTACCCGGCACCCCTTTGGGGCCTGGATTGTTTATAGTGATTTCAAATTGATTTTAATTATTTTCCTTACGTAAATAAATAGGTTTGTAAATAATATAAATAAAACATTTATTTTCCTTACTTTTTCATATTAAATTTTCACATCAATCTAACCAAATATATTGTAATTGTATCTTTTCAATTTATTTCAATGCAATAGAATACTCAGGGAATGCATGAGAAAAGCAAGGGGTGTGCGAGAAAAATACTTCAAGAACCACTGGTCTGTGCCTTCATCAATGTTCAGTTCCATCCCTTAACTTCTTCTCTCACCCAAATACATCCCCTAATATTTTCCATGTCCACCATTTCTGTAGTCCATTGACATAGAATTTAATTTACCACTTTGCTTTTTTTCATAGAGTTTTATTATTCGTTTAAACCTTTGTTGCATTTTGGCCACTGTAGCTCATTTATTATTTCATGTGTTAGGGTAACTACTCTATTACCGTATGCTCACAGTCACCATACAAGGGGCGTATGTCCTCATAGCAAATCTGAATGTTGGAAATGGTTCTCAACATATTGTGACGCAACACACATTGTACGGTAACTGTAAGCTGTCGGTAATTGAGTCGTTACCCTGTATGATATCCTTATATATTAATCATATAAATATGACCTAAAATATGAAATATTATTTGCGTTACTGTGCCTGTAAATCATTGACTGATGTTTACAAGCTGGAAAGAGTTCATTTTTTGAGGTTTCTAGTCGACTTCAGTGCAGCGTAATAACTAAATAGGCAAACAAAATCGCATGCATTTTTGATCAAAAGTTTATTTAAGCAAAAGTATTCTAATTATTTAAAATAGTTAGAGAAGATATTTTAAATTTCTGTTGAGATGACAATTCATATCTAGATTAACATAGAAATTTAAATACATTTAACAAAGCAAATGAAGACTATAAAAACACATGGATGGTTTTATTGATAGTTTATTTTTTATATATATATTTTTAATTCTTTTTATTGAAGCAAGATCATTTTTTCCGTAAATGGAAATAAAATACCTAATTTATATTACGAATTTTGAAATTATAGATTTATAAACAAAATTAATACCTGAAGGTATTTTATACTCACATTTTCAAAATAATTTATGCATATTAGAGATAGTTTAAATTGAATTAATATTCTGTTTATGAACTTATTACAATATATATTTCAAGAGATGCAATGATTCTTGTTTCAATGTTGTCCCAATATTGGGCCAATAAACATTGCTACCTGGGTTGTTTATAATAGTACTACATCAAGATATTGTTACTAGTACTACATCAAGATATTGTTACTAGTACTACATCAAGATATTGTTACTAGTACTACATCAAGATATTGTTACTAGTACTACATCAAGATATTGTTACTAGTACCACATCAAGATATTGTTACTAGTACCACATCAAGATATTATTACTAGTACCACATCAAGATATTGTTACTAGTACTACATCAAGATATTGTTACTAGTACTACATCAAGATATTGTTACTAGTACCACATCAAGATATTGTTACTAGTACTACATCAAGATATTGTTACTAGTACTATATCAAGATATTGTTACTAGTACTATATCAAGATATTGTTACTAGTACTATATCAAGATATTGTTACTAGTACCACATCAAGATATTGTTACTAGTACCACATCAAGATATTGTTACTAGTACCACATCAAGATATTGTTACTAGTACTACATCAAGATATTGTTACTAGTACTACATCAAGATATTGTTACTAGTACTACATCAAGATATTGTTACTAGTACTACATCAAGATATTGTTACTAGTACTACATCAAGATATTGTTACTAGTACTACATCAAGATATTGTTACTAGTACTACATCAAGGCATTGTTACTAGTACTACATCAAGGCATTGTTACTAGTACCACATCAAGATATTGTTACTAGTACTACATCAAGATATTGTTACTAGTACTACATCAAGATATTGTTACTAGTACTACATCAAGATATTGTTACTAGTACTACATCAAGATATTGTTACTAGTACTACATCAAGATATTGTTACTAGTACCACATCAAGATATTGTTACTAGTACCACATCAAGATATTGTTACTAGTACCACATCAAGATATTGTTACTAGTACCACATAAAGATATTGTTACTAGAACTACATCAAGATATTGTTACTAGTACTACATCAAGATATTGTTACTAGTACCACATCAAGATATTGTTACTAGTACTACATCAAGATATTGTTACTAGTACTACATCAAGATATTGTTACTAGTACCACATCAAGATATTGTTACTAGTACCACATCAAGATATTGTTACTAGTACCACATCAAGATATTGTTACTAGTACCACATCAAGATATTGTTACTAGTACTACATCAAGATATTGTTACTAGTACTACATCAAGATATTGTTACTAGTACTACATCAAGATATTGTTACTAGTACCACATCAAGATATTGTTACTAGTACCACATCAAGATATTGTTACTAGTACCACATCAAGATATTGTTACTAGTACTACATCAAGATATTGTTACTAGTACTACATCAAGATATTGTTACTAGTACTACATCAAGATATTGTTACTAGTACCACATCAAGATATTGTTACTAGTACTATATCAAGATATTGTTACTAGTACTATATCAAGATATTGTTACTAGTACTATATCAAGATATTGTTACTAGTACTACATCAAGATATTGTTACTAGTACCACATCAAGATATTGTTACTAGTACTACATCAAGATATTGTTACTAGTACTACATCAAGATATTGTTACTAGTACTACATCAAGATATTGTTACTAGTACTACATCAAGATATTGTTACTAGTACTACATCAAGATATTGTTACTAGTACTACATCAAGATATTGTTACTAGTACTACATCAAGATATTGTTACTAGTACCACATCAAGGCATTGTTACTAGTACCACATCAAGATATTGTTACTAGTACTACATCAAGATATTGTTACTAGTACTACATCAAGATATTGTTACTAGTACTACATCAAGATATTGTTACTAGTACTACATCAAGATATTGTTACTAGTACTACATCAAGATATTGTTACTAGTACTACATCAAGATATTGTTACTAGTACCACATCAAGATATTGTTACTAGTACCACATCAAGATATTATTACTAGTACCACATCAAGATATTGTTACTAGTACTACATCAAGATATTGTTACTAGTACTACATCAAGATATTGTTACTAGTACCACATCAAGATATTGTTACTAGTACTACATCAAGATATTGTTACTAGTACTACATCAATATATTGTTACTAGTACCACATCAAGATATTGTTACTAGTACCACATCAAGATATTGTTACTAGTACTACATCAAGATATTGTTACTAGTACCACATCAAGATATTGTTACTAGTACCACATCAAGATATTGTTACTAGTACTACATCAAGATATTGTTACTAGTACTACATCAAGATATTGTTACTAGTACTACATCAAGATATTGTTACTAGTACCACATCAAGATATTGTTACTAGTACCACATCAAGATATTGTTACTAGTACTACATCAAGATATTGTTACTAGTACTACATCAAGATATTGTTACTAGTACTACATCAAGATATTGTTACTAGTACTACATCAATATATTGTTACTAGTACCACATCAAGATATTGTTACTAGTACTATATCGAGATATTGTTACTAGTACTATATCAAGATATTGTTACTAGTACTACATCAAGATATTGTTACTAGTACCACATCAAGATATTGTTACTAGTACTATATCAAGATATTGTTACTAGTACTACATCAAGATATTGTTACTAGTACTACATCAAGATATTGTTACTAGTACTACATCAAGATATTGTTACTAGTACTACATCAAGATATTGTTACTAGTACTACATCAAGATATTGTTACTAGTACTACATCAAGATATTGTTACTAGTACTACATCAAGGCATTGTTACTAGTACTACATCAAGGCATTGTTACTAGTACTACATCAAGATGTTGTTACTAGTACTACATCAAGATGTTGTTACTAGTACTACATCAAGATGTTGTTACTAGTACTACATCAAGATGTTGTTACTAGTACTACATCAAGATATTGTTACTAGTACTACATCAAGATATTGTTACTAGTACTACATCAAGATATTGTTACTAGTACTACATCAAGATATTGTTACTAGTACTACATCAAGATATTGTTACTAGTACTACATCAAGATATTGTTACTAGTACTACATCAAGGCATTGTTACTAGTACTACATCAAGGCATTGTTACTAGTACTACATCAAGATGTTGTTACTAGTACTACATCAAGATGTTGTTACTAGTACTACATCAAGATGTTGTTACTAGTACTACATCAAGATGTTGTTACTAGTACTACATCAAGATATTGTTACTAGTACTACATCAACATATTGTTACTAGTACCACATCAAGATATTGTTACTAGTACTACATCAAGATGTTGTTACTAGTACTACATCAAGATATTGTTACTAGTACTACATCAAGATATTGTTACTAGTACTACATCAAGGCATTGTTACTAGTACTACATCAAGATATTGTTACTAGTACCACATCAAGATATTGTTACTAGTACTACATCAAGATGTTGTTACTAGTACTACATCAAGATGTTGTTACTAGTACTACATCAAGATATTGTTACTAGTACTACATCAAGATATTGTTACTAGTACCACATCAAGATATTGTTACTAGTACTACATCAAGATATTGTTACTAGTACTACATCAAGATATTGTTCTTCACCTTGAAATCAAATGTCAGTTTCTTCTTTTCACCATTATTACTTTTCTCACCTAATGTCACATGTTCAACCAGTGAGAAAAAGAAACATTTCTGTAATTTCGCGCAAAAATCATAAATAAATAAAGAAACAACTCAAGTTATACCATCACTGTTCTTATGTTCTCTCTTTTCAAACAAGTACATCAAGACAATAATGAATGAATATATTATTTGATGTTAAAAAGCTTTAGCGAATATAATCAGTTTAAGAAATGTATTTCTATGTTGTAATACCCTGTGTTTAGAAAAATTAAATTGACTAGCTTTAACGGGTCAATTTGATCCTTATGTTATGCCTCACTAAGTCAGTTTGATCCACAAGAGGTCATAGTGACGTCATTTTTGGGCAAGATGACCCTCCTTTGCAGTTCACAATTTTTCATCAGTCAAAGTAATATGTAATAATTAAAAATTAAAATTAAATAATAGTTATAACTGACCAAGTCAATCTGACCCGTATTGACTTAACAACTTTGACCTGTTTACATAATCTATAAAAAGTGTATTAAACTTGTTAATATAGAAACAGAGGCAAATAATAACAAATGAAAATATATAAATTCTAAATAATAACATAACTATAAAAATTAAGTAACGTAAATGAATTAATCCTTTAATATTTATTCGTAGCTCTAAAACCTCTTAGTAAATCTAACTACTTCCTCTATACAGTAATAACACAATCAGACGTCAATAGCTTGTTATTTAGGAATGACATGAAACAAGAAACTCTACCATTAGCACTAGAATGCCAACCAGTCACTTTGACAGCTTTTTATTTTTCAAACTTTTGTATCTAACAGGTAAATAGATACTTTAAATTTTTAATATAAGAAGATGACTAGTTATTTCAATTGGTATCCATGATACCTGTTGGCATCATGGATACCAATTGAAATAATTAGTTAACTGTCTCTTCAAATTAAAGTAAAAACTATCTACCAATAACAGTTTATGAGTTACAATTGTCCGTAAATTAAAAAGCAGTCAAAGTGACTGGTTTTGGTGCTAATGTCCGGCAAAATGTTTTTATCGCTAAACACTCTCGTTAATTTTCTATCTGGAAATGAATGAGTTGTTCCTTATGGAGAATATTCTAGGGACACTTTCCGACTGCTGTGAAATGCGATAGAAATGTTATGCCAAAAGTTTCATTCAATGAGTTGGAATATAATGAATTAATCGTTTTTCTCGATTGATATTACATAGGGATATTATTTCAAGGACCTAGAACTAATGTTACTATGTAGTATTACATGGTGACATTATAACTCGCACCTAGAAATACTATTACTATGTAATATTACTTGGTGACATTATATCTCGTACCTAGAAATACTATTACTATGTAATATTACTTGGAAATACTATTACTATGTAATATTACTTGGTAACATTATATCTCGTACCTAGAAATACTATTACTATGTAATATTACTTGGTGACATTATAACTCGCACCTAGAAATACTATTACTATGTAATATTACTTGGTGACATTATATCTCGTACCTAGAAATACTATTACTATGTAATATTACTTGGTAACATTATATCTCGCACCTAGAAATACTATTACTATGTAATATTACTTGGTAACATTATATCTCGTACCTAGAAATACTATTACTATGTAATATTACATGGTGACATTATATCTCGTACCTAGAAATACTATTACTATGTAATATTACTTGGTGACATTATAACTCGCACCTAGAAATACTATTACTATGTAATATTACATGGTGACATTATATCTCGCACCTAGAAATACTATTACTATGTAATATTACTTGGTGACATTATATCTCGTACCTAGAAATACTATTACTATGTAATATTACTTGGTGACATTATATCTCGTACCTAGAAATACTATTACTATGTAATATTACTTGGTAACATTATATCTCGTACCTAGAAATACTATTACTATGTAATATTACTTGGTGACATTATATCTCGTACCTAGAAATACTATTACTATGTAATATTACTTGGTGACATTATATCTCGTACCTAGAAATACTATTACTATGTAATATTACTTGGTAACATTATATCTCGTACCTAGAAATACTATTACTATGTAATATTACTTGGTAACATTATATCTCGTACCTAGAAATACTATTACTATGTAATATTACTTGGTGACATTATATCTCGTACCTAGAAATACTATTACTATGTAATATTACTTGGTAACATTATATCTCGTACCTAGAAATACTATTACTATGTAATATTACATGGTGACATTATATCTCGTACCTAGAAATACTATTACTATGTAATATTACTTGGTGACATTATAACTCGCACCTAGAAATACTATTACTATGTAATATTACATGGTGACATTATATCTCGTACCTAGAAATACTATTACTATGTAATATTACTTGGTAACATTATATCTCGCACCTAGAAATACTATTACTATGTAATATTACTTGGTGACATTATATCTCGTACCTAGAAATACTATTACTATGTAATATTACTTGGTGACATTATATCTCGTACCTAGAAATACTATTACTATGTAATATTACTTGGTGACATTATATCTCGTACCTAGAAATACTATTACTATGTAATATTACTTGGTGACATTATATCTCGTACCTAGAAATACTATTACTATGTAATATTACTTGGTGACATTATATCTCGTACCTAGAAATACTATTACTATGTAATATTACTTGGTGACATTATATCTCGTACCTAGAAATACTATTACTATGTAATATTACTTGGTGACATTATATCTCGTACCTAGAAATACTATTACTATGTAATATTACATGGTGACATTATATCTCGTACCTAGAAATACTATTACTATGTAATATTACTTGGTGACATTATAACTCGCACCTAGAAATACTATTACTATGTAATATTACTTGGTGACATTATAACTCGTACCTAGAAATACTATTACTATGTAATATTACTTGGTAACATTATAACTCGTACCTAGAAATACTATTACTATGTAATATTACTTGGTGACATTATAACTCGTACCTAGAAAAACTATTACTATGTAATATTACTTGGTAACATTATAACTCGTACCTAGAAATACTATTACTATGTAATATTACTTGGTGACATTATAACTCGTACCTAGGAGTAATATTACAATAGAGTATAAACAACTGGAAAATGTTAGCAATCATGTTTTTTATTTGGCAGATAAATTGTATATTGTTCATGTGAAATACGTACCATAATATCATATTTGCGTATGTTTATTTAACTATAACATATGTTCGTGTATAGCATGGGAAAAACAGTCTGGGGATAAAGACACGGAAGTGAACCATCCACAAATGTCCAACACTCATAAATCAATACGCTAGATTTTAAATTTGCAAACTAAATTATATGAGATACAGCTGCCTGTTTAAATTTAGTAAGCTTAATTTCATGCAAACTAAATATTAAAAATAAACTAATAATATTTACTAGTGAGAGAGAAAGAAGTAGAAAAGAAAATCCTAGCAATGGTGAAACTTTATCAATATTCTGAGTAATAATAAGGTCAATAGGTTCTACCTCTTTTAAATCTGAAATATAATTTTAAGCTCTTAAGTTGTTAATGAATTGCACCTTTAATATTGAACAAAGTGGATGCAGGCCAAATAATCCTTGGTTCCTCATAAGAAGCAGGTATCCCTATTCCCAAATAGCTTCTTGTACTCAGGTACTATCTCATCCAATATGTATCTCCTCTGTTTCTGGAACAGTACTTCACGTGGGGGATCGACTTGGTAAACCTTGATTCCAGGCCTGTGAACTATGAACGCATTGTCCATGATATGAAAATCGTACTCCTTCAAGCACAACACGTAGCTCTGGAAATTTTAATACGAAATGAGATAATTACATTTGAATATACAGTAAGGCTCCTCTATTGTGAATGTAGAGTTCTGAGTGAGAGAACAACCTTGTATAGTGAACAAATATATTTTAGTCTACCCTAAAACTGATGGACATTCATATACTGATGAAATGTGTTCACTATATGGAGTAGTTCTTTTATTCAGGACTCTACATTCACTATACAAGAGTTCAGGTGACAGGGCAATAACCCCCCGTTCAAAAAAAAATCCCCGTGCAATAAACCCCGGACAAATACCCCCCGGACAAATACCCCCCGGACAAATACCCCCCGGACAAAAAAAACAAGCAAAAATACCCCGGTGTAAAAAACCCCCGGTCGATATAAATAGCCTAATTTGATTTTATTAGTTTTTATTGATAAAATTAGTATATGTTATAATTAAAGAGATATAGCGAACCTAAGGTTAGGTTAGCGGTCCGATTGGGGGGTTTGGGAGGGGGGCTTGCCACCCCCCCCCCACCCGGCCCAGTTTGATAGTGACAAAATGTATACTTTTTTTTCTTTTACTATAAAATAGGCATACCTTATTTTGCAAAAAAATTGTCCTACCTTCGAAGAAAATTTGCGGGCATTGCTCGCACTTAGTGAACAAGTCCAATTATCTCTAAAACTATTACAGATAGAGAAGATCTGTAAGATGCAAAAGAAAGAAGTAGTCACTTTTTTTATACCTACAAAACGGTTTAGCCTTATGACCAATGGGTTAATAGTTATTAAACTTTTTTCTAAAAAAATTGCTACCCTAGCAAACAGGGCATTAATCCCGCACAATCAGGGCATTATCCCGCACTGCGGGGTAATGCCCTGCACCACCCCAGGCAATATCCTGCATTGCAGGTTAATGGCCTGCATCCCTATTAACTTGGAAACTAAGAGATCAATCAAAATTTGGATTACACCATCAGAAAGAGCAGCTGATACACTAGTACCACACTTGGAAATAGCGTCATGTGTTTGAACAAGTAACACCTATGAAAGTTAAAAGGCTCGATATTGAGCCACCTTTGTTTTGAGCCACCTGAAAATATAATATTGAGCCACCTGAAAATGTAAATCGCGCATAATTTACTATTACGAAAAAGTAATAAGTTGAAATATACTTTAAATGTTGCAGAAACATCAGAAAATAGTTTAAGTTCATCTCGGTGAAGTCAGATTCACGGGTCAGACAAGAGTTTATTTTATGTTTCGTTTTTTGTTGGTGCATAAATACTCCTGCATAATGAAAGTTTAGACGGGCATCTTTCTGCACATACACTACACACTGTATGTACACACACTACACACTGTATGTATACACACTACACCCTGTATGTACACAGTACACACACAATTATCTATGGTTATCTATCTTATCATGCTGAAAATTCAACATTTTATTGAATTGTAAAAGTGCGGGATAATGCCCTTCATATTTTTTTCATGCCGGGCAAAACCCCGCACTACTTTGTTGCCATATAGTCAATTTTTGGCTGACCTGAAACAAAAAAAGTAGGTAGTATATTAAAGTACGCTAATTAACCTATAATATGGCACAAACGTGATCAAATTTGATCGAGAATTGTGGATTCTGCAGCAAATCTTGCAAAAATTTTCTGATTTTACTACTGCAAATGTTTGGGGACATAATTTTATTGTGTCCTATTTAAAAAATATTTTAAAATACTTACCGAAACCTATCATGGATAATATTATTTGTCCAGAGGGTTGAAAACCTGCTCTTTCCAATGCCGTAAACAGAAATTTAAATTTCCAAATATTTTTGGAGATAGGGGGGAGGGAGGTGCGGGGTAATGCCCGTACATTCCAGGTGCGGGGAATTACCCGCGTTGACGCTATATAAATAAAATTAAATTAGGCTATTTATATAAACCGGGTGTTTTTTGCACTGAGGATTTTTTGCTTGTTTTTTTTTGTCCGGGGGGTATTCGTCCGGGTGGTTTATTGCATGAGGGATTTTTGTCCGGGGGGTATTTTGCACGTTTTTTTTTGACCGCAGGATTTTTTTTTGCACGGGGGGTTATTGTCCTGAATCAGGAGTTCACTATAGAGGCGTTCTTCTGTATTAGTTTATGTTTTTTTTTATCTTTAAGAGACACACAAATCATTTTATATTTTAAATTCCAATTGATACTAATAATATTCACATTAATCCTCTTGTCGTTCTTCGCCTCCCATGTAATTCTCTCATCGAATAGTGGCTCCTTATTGGTCGATAGGAAAAATGGCTCCCAACTCTTCTGGTCTCCTTCTCTTTTTGTGCTGAATGCAACTGAAACGTTTGACGATATCGCAAGTTTTGCCCACTCCTGTTTAGGAACAAATAGAAAATGTAATTTGGAGATGAATGTAATTTTAACACGCTGACTACACTGAAAAAAATATACGAGTCAAATTGACTCAAAATTTGAGTTTTCAGTTTGTCCAAAAAGCGGCTCAAAAATGTGAGTCAATTTGACTCATCCTAACATTTTACTCAAAAACAAGAGTCACACTGACTCCTAATTCGAAGTCAGATTGACTCAGGTAGAGTGAAACAAGAAAAAAAAAAGTCAAGTTTTTGTTATTGCTTTTGTATGACATGTCCATGATAGCGAGATGAGTTGAGTATCTCTGTGTGTACCTATTGATGTACTCTGTATGATGAGTACAGTGCTATAACTGTGCTACAAACTCCCACAATCTAATTCATGTTTAGAATATTGACAGTGGTATGTATTTGGGTGTGCGGAAAGTTCCTCGCACTCAATTCACCGCATGGAAAGTTCCTCGCACTCAATTCACCGCATGGAAAGTTCTCGCATGGAAAGTTCCTCGCACTCAATTCAAAGCATGGAAAGTTCCTCGCACTCAATTCACCGCATGGAAAGTTCCTCGCACTCAATTCACCAAATGGAAAGTTCCTCGCACTCAATTCACCGCATGGAAAGTTCCTCGCACTCAATTCACCGCATGGAAAGTTCCTCTCACTCAATTCACCAAATGGAAAGTTCCTCGCACTCAATTCACCGCATGGAAAGTTCCTCTCACTCAATTCACCAAATGGAAAGTTCCTCGCACTCAATTCACCGCATGGAAAGTTCCTCGCACTCAATTCACCGCATGGAAAGTTCCTCTCACTCAATTCACCAAATGGAAAGTTCCTCGCACTCAATTCACCGCATGGAAAGTTCCTCGCACTCAATTCACCGCATGGAAAGTTCCTCGCACTCAATTCATCAAATGGAAAGTTCCTCGCACTCAATTCACCGCATGGAAAGTTCCTCGCACTCAATTCACCGCATGGAAAGTTCCTCGCACTCAATTCACCAAATGGAAAGTTCCTCGCACTCAATTCACCGCATGGAAAGTTCCTCGCACTCAATTCACCAAATGGAAAGTTCCTCGCACTCAATTCACCAAATGGAAAGTTCCTCGCACTCAATTCACCGCATGGAAAGTTCCTCGCACTCAATTCACCAAATGGAAAGTTCCTCGCACTCAATTCACCAAATGGAAAGTTCCTCGCACTCAATTCACCAAATGGAAAGTTCCTCGCACTCAATTCACCGCATGGAAAGTTCCTCGCACTCAATTCACCAAATGGAAAGTTCCTCGCACTCAATTCACCGCATGGAAAGTTCCTCGCACTCAATTCACCGCATGGAAAGTTCCTCGCACTCAATTCACCGCATGAAAAGTTCTTTGCAACTCAATTCACCGCAACTCAATTCGCCGCAAAAACAATTTAATTCAAAACTTAACTATGATATTAAAAATTATAATAATAATAAGAAACTAAATAGACCTGATTTACGTAAAAAAACAGGCTTGTTTAAGGGAATATTAAAAGAATAATACTGAAAATATGAAATTGAAATAAAAAATTATTACTAAATATATTAAACAATATATTAATACTGAGAGTATTGAAATAATATATTATTACTGAATTTATTAAACAATATATTATTACTGAGAGTATTGAAATAATATATTATTACTGAATTTATTAAACAATATATTATTACTGGATACATGAAATAATGTAAATCAAGTAACGATTGTTGATTAGACATTAATTTCTTTTGAGGTATAGTATTTGGTTTATCTATTTAATCATTACACTGAAATTACGAAATGTCTTAAAGTTGAACATACCTATTAACCTGTGAAAATTGGTTATTTTTCAAATATTATATTCAAATGCAAACAAGTAGATATTGTGAAAGAAAAGAATTGTATTCGTTATTGACAAATAATTAAAAAGGCAAACTTTGCTAGTCTACCACTACAAATGTCAATTTAAATATTTATAAACTTATTATTTTCGCCCGTTGTAGGTGATCACCGTTGTAGAATCGACTGTTTGTTGTAGTCACGCAATTTAAACAAAATCATTAAGAAATATATCACAATTAAAAATAAATATATCAACAAATAAAACTTCAATTGAAATTTATATATATGCGGTGAATTGAGTTGCGGTGAACTTTCCGGCGGTGAATTGAGTTGCGAGAACTTTCCGGCGGTGAGCTTTCCTGTAATCCTATATTTGTACCACTTCATTAATTCACATAGCGGTGCAAATGTGTATACCAATACGTAAGTTTCCAAAACTACTTCTTTTATGTATGGTAAACAAATGTATACGAAAAGTGATACACCAAAAACTCTAATCAGGACTAATTGTAAACCTTTCTTGTAAACAGTAGATTGCTTTTTTCTCAATGCAACTAATTAGTTTAGTGAGGGGTCTAACGTCTGCTTCCAAACAAAATGTCACATCTTTGTCATCTAAAGGAAGTGTCAATTACCAATATAATTATGCAATTTGATTTGTATATATGGAAGGATGTCGTACAAACCAAATTTGTACTCAATATTTATTTATCAGTGTGACTAGTGAGTGAATCCTTTTAGAATTTTCATATTGATATATCGCTCATTTCCAAGAAAAAAGTCATAAACACATAAACATGTATTTTCGAGTTATCCACATAGACATATAAATCTTAAAATAATGAATATTTAGTAAAAGTTTCATAATTGTAACTCTAAAATGTACCGCTAGAGGCTAAATGTCCTAACGATATACCATTAAATGTACGTACATTACAAGTACTAAAATGCCTCTCCTGAAAAATAGCTTTTTGGAGTCAGTGTTGTCGCAAACGAGCGATATATTTATAACCTATATATATTTGCAACTATATAAATTAACTCAATATTTTACTTACATAAATTACTCATATATTTTCTATCATTACATTTTCATCGATTTTCACTATAATAATATTATTAAAGGTACCTATACTAAGGTAAGCCTATTGATATCTTCCATAGTAACTTCCCACATAGTGAAAAAAGCTCTAAATTTATAATGCATTCCCTACCTCTCCAAAAGGTATATTGTGACACTTAGGGCAGACTTTCATATGGAAGGGAATGGCATCGCCCGTCTTCAGGAGCTCCACCAGTTGTGCCTTGGTTTCGGGAGGGGGAAGAGTCTCCCTAACCTCAAAAGCTGAGAAAACGTAGACTCTAGGGTTAGTAGATGGAGAGAAATCAGGCCTCTTGATCATCTTCAGGAACTCTGTGGAGGTGAATAGAATATGCAGTAGAGCTCCTCTATAGTGAACTCCTCTATAGTGAACTCCTCTATAGTGAACTCCTCTATAGTGAACTCCTCTATAGTGAACTCCTCTATAGTGAACTCTTCTATAGTGAACTCCTCTATAGTGAACTCCTCTATAGTGAACTCCTCTATAGTGAACTCCTCTATAGTGAACTCTTCTATAGTGAACTCTTCTATAGTGAACTCCTCTATAGTGAACTCCTCTATAGTGAACTCCTCTATAGTGAACTTCTCTATAGTGAACTCCTCTATAGTGAACTCCTCTATAGTGAACTCCTCTATAGTGAACTCCTCTATAGTGAACTCCTCTATAGTGAACTCTTCTATAGTGAACTCTTCTATAGTGAACTCCTCTATAGTGAACTCCTCTATAGTGAACTCCTCTATAGTGAACTGCTCTATAGTGAACTCCTCTATAGTGAACTCCTCTATAGTGAACTCCTCTATAGTGAACTCCTCTATAGTGAACTCCTCTATAGTGAACTATAGAGGAGTTCACTATAGAGGAATTCTACCCAAATGAGCTTCACTAACTGATTTATGACATTTTTAATATAGATATTTTCTGCCTAGAATCGTACCAGGAATAAAATTAGTTGATGGATACAGTTCAATATCTGAAGGGAAGACGAAGTAAGTTGTACTGGCCCTTCTTGCCACGTTTCTGGCCAAGTTTATGGGGTAGAGGAGATTATGTGCTTCTTTGTAGGTAGCAGTCGGGACAATGTGTGGCTGACTGCAGTCCGGTGTCTTCAGCAGTAATTTGCGTCTGCTGAAAATCTGAGTGAGAATGTTAGGTAGGTTGAAGCTATAAATAGTATGATCAGAAACGAATATTTATTACATTTTCATTTTTTCGTTAAATGTTTTTTATAATATCAAATTAAAAATGTAACATTTGGAGATTTTAATAATTTTCTGGATATTTTTTGATTTAATAAAATGAACCGAATATTTATTTTACTATATTAAACATTATAATAATTTAGTCTTTCCTCAAAAATTCACTTCGATTAGAGATAATGTATAGATTTTATATAGTCTTCATAGCTTGTGTTTGAGTGCCAGTAAAGTCGAATATGTTGTCTAATGCAATAAATCTTAGGCAAGAATAATTATTATTTACAGTAAAACTCCTGAGTTTGAAACACTCGAGTAATGGGGACATGAGTTATGAAATGCACCTGAGTTATGAAATAGTTTTCTATGTTTAAATTATAGAAAATGATATACGTCAAGAATTGTGTCATAGTTACCCCTCAATGGCCGTAGTTTTCTATGATTTTTATCATAGAAAACTATCTAGTGCACCTGAGATATGAAGGAACTGATAGTTCATAACTCAGTTGTTTCACTACACTAACAGAACCATCAAACTCACTTGCAGAGGAACATGTTTGCTGTGGTAGAACAGGTGGAATGTCACCAACTCTTTAATGTTCTTGCTCACGCATTCCCTTTGGTAGAGAATCTCGTTGACAGTTTTTTCGAAATCACTCCCAGTTGCGTACATAGAAACACTGAGTGGACCCTGGGGTAGGAAAAAGATATTAAAGGCATTGTCTAGTGTACTTATTTCATTTCGTGTAATACAATCTGGTGTCGAGAGATATAAGGATTAAATTGCATTCGCTGCTACTCATGTAAAATATTCACTTTAAAATGTTTCGTTTTAAGTTTGATAATAACTTCATAAAATATATGAAGACTTCGTTAATAGACTTCTAAATCTGTTCCTTCATTAATTGGTGTGTAAATGTATTAAATATTTCGTCATAATTTTCATAAGTACATAAAAGAGCATCTATGAATATTTAGTTACTATACCCCTTAATGTGTTTCTGCATTAATTTTTAAGTAAATGCAGATGGTAAATTATTCTACCTTAGACTCACCTGCCATCTTTCCGTTAAAATCTTCAAGTTATCGAGGAATCTGAAATCTCCTTGAGTAGTATAGGTGATTGACTCGTTACATTTGAAGGTTTTTTCTGCCCTGATGTAGTTCTCCAGCACCCAATAGTCACCTCTCTGACTTGCTAGGTAGGTTTGGGGCTGAGTGGCACAGTCACTGAAATCACTGAACATTTTACTCTCAAGTGAATCTTCAGGAGGTCCTACATCCTTAACATCCCTCGTCACCACTTCAAAGCCCACTTCTCTTCTGTTGTTGTCCAGGAAAAACTTGTCCAGACAGTATAGAACCCATATTAAAAGAATGGCTTTCCATATTCTTATCGATTTGGCGAGAAATATCATTTTACTCGGATATCAAGGAAATAAATTTTCTGAAAATAGATAATGGAATGTGAACCAAAAATTTGTTTAATGAACTAAAATGTAATTCTGAAGTGATTCAAAAAATCTTAGTGTTTACTTATTTATAAAAATATTTGGGACTATATTGGGTGTCCGACACTTTTGTTGCCAAACTTTAACATAAGGTTGCATTCGTCGAAATAAACACTTTATTCTACGAAGGTATGGTCTAAAATGCTTAGTTAAAGAGTTACAAGGTTAGAAAAGTAGTATCTGTACAAATTAAAGGCTACTTCACACATGTCAGGGATCCGTCCGGGACGTCTCCGGTCAGTGATTTTTTATCACTGAGGGGAGCCGGTACTGTGTGAATGTGTCCGTTGAAATTAAAGTAACGATATATTTTTTCACTGACACCGAATCACTGAGAGGAGAGTGACGGAGACGGACCGGTGACGTCCCGGACGGATTCCTGACATGTGTGAAGATGCCTTAATTAATCGGTAAATTGCCAGAATATTTCCATCTAATTTTCGAAAATAGAGTGAATTCATTTTCGCGAAGGTATTTTTAGGTGTGATTATTGTTGCAGTAGAACTCCTCTATAGTGAATGTAGAGTCATGAGTAAGAGAACTCCTCTATAGTGAACAAATTTTCTTCAGTCTGCCATGAATGGCCATCAGATTTAGAAAACTAATGACCATTCATGGCAGAATAAAAGAAGTTCACTGTACAGGATAATTCTCTTACTCAGGAATCTACATTCACTAAAGAGGAGTTCTACTTATCATGATTACCGTTTGATGAATCATTTCCAGGCATTTCTGCCATTGCCACTGGTACTCCATCATTACCTGCCGGTACATTTCTTCAGTGATGTGCCCTTAAAAAGCCATTTCAATCCTTGTCTTTAGCTCTTCAATTTTTCTGGACTTGATGAACTCCCATAACAAGAATTCATAGGGGTTCAAGTCCGGTGAACATGGAGGCAATGGCGTGTTGAATGGACGAAAATTTACCGAACAGCTGGATGGGCCGAGGTTCTTCCATCATGTCATTGCCTCCATGTTCACCGGACTTAAGCCCCTGTGATTTCTTGTTATGGGAGTTCATAAAGTCCAGAACAATCGCCGAGCTAAAGACAAGGATTGAAATGGCCTTTGAAGGGCACATCACCGAAGAAATGTGCCGGCCGGTTATGATGGGGTACCAGTGGCAATGGCAAAAATGCCTGGAAATAGACAGAGGTCATGTTGAGGCCTGTGCTTGAATAAATATTTAGGTAGAAACTTTGTTTTACTAATACAAAAACTTGAAATATTTTTGGAAAAAGGGAAAAAAGTAGAGTGTTCTATCTCTATTTGTTTAGGTTTTATATCGTTTTGTTGTCGGTCACTCCTAGCTGGAATACCTGGTATATATTTAAGCTATTGACCATACAAATCAGAATGATATATAGTTATTTATTTCTGGTTATTATTCGATAGAACTGAACATCTGCGATAATAATTCAACTTTAAAAATGTGAGCTGTACCTTATCATTATACCTTCTATATATAAGGATACACAATGAGCCTTTGGAATACAATACAATGGAACCATGAAAAAATCATATACCATGAAAAATAGAAAATACTTTGTTACTTACTAAAATAGTTCATACATAAGTAATAATCTTTACAATGATTAATATTATCTTATAATCTTTGCAATGATTAATATTATCTTATTATCTTTACAATGATTAATATTATCTTATAATCTTCACAATGATTAATATTATCTTATAATCTTTACAATGATTAATATTATCTTATAATCTTCACAATGATTAATATTATCTTATTATCTTTACAATGATTAATATTATCTTATAATCTTTACAATGATTAATATTATCTTGTAATCTTCACAATGATTAATATTATCTTATAATCTTCACAATGATTAATATTATCTTATAATCTTTGCAATGATTAATATTATCTTATTATCTTTACAATGATTAATATTATCTTATAATCTTTACAATGATTAATATTATCTTATAATCTTCACAATGATTAATATTATCTTATAATCTTTACAATGATTAATATTATCTTATAATCTTTACAATGATTAATATTATCTTATAATCTTTACAATGATTAATATTATCTTATAATCTTTACAATGATTAATATTATCTTATAATCTTTACAATGATTAATATTATCTTATAATCTTTACAATGATTAATATTATCTTATAATCTTTACAATGATTAATATTATCTTATAATCTTTACAATGATTAATAGGCAATAGCTTCGATATTTGTTATAGTTTCTAAATCATATGTTGAATTATCGGTCAGTTTCACATTTTCGGTCACATAAGAAAAAACGACACATTAATTATAATTATTTTAGTTGGTATCCATGATACTTCCAGGTATCATAGATACAAATAAAAATAAAATAACAACTACTATAATTATATTGTTTTCTTATATGACCGAAGATGTGATAGTGACCGATAATTCGTAACTTACCCGACATAGATGGCAAATAGAATTCTTCTTTAAAATTATTGATGACTTATGCAACTTATATATACCTAACTAGTCAGCTTTGGGTACATAAATATAGGACAGATAATTTAACAGGTGTTGACATAATTATACCTGAGATAACATGCTGTAACCAATGCATTTTATTGCCATTGACTTATTTTACTTACATATATACTTGTGCCTATCAATATAATAGAGCATTTCATCTGAAGACTATTTAGGTAGATGTTGTCGGTACATTGCCTAAGGTGAGTAGGTTGCAAATTCAGAAATCATTAGTTAATTTGTATTACAGTTTGTTTTACCCTCATCTGCTTTACGCCTATATGATATGGGAGGAGCCTATGGCACGTAGTTTGTTGCAGATGAAGCTTGTGGCCCATACAAATGATATCTATTCGACTACGGGTATCCTTAAGGTGACTGATATTCATGACTATTTACTTATAGTTTACATTTTTATTAATAGGCATAACTTCACTTATTTTTCCATTATACCGCTGAATTTCTTAATGAAGTTATCTGTAATTAATTTAAATTTACCTAGTTTTCAGATTTATAGTACAAATTATAAAAAAAAAAACGCAAATAAAAATTACAGAAAGTAAAAAAATAATAATATGTGGTGAAATCGATTATTTTGTCTAAAACGTAACAACCGCAAACAAAACTGATATATCGGATAATACAAAGGTGAATAACATTATTATATCGATAAATTTTCAAATCTAATCCATTTTTTAGGTTTCAACAGATTGTCTTCAACAGGTTTCCTTCAGAAGGTTCCAATAATAGTAATTTCCAAAGAAGAGAGAAACATCATTTTATTGCACCAGAGTAGTCTATTAGCAAAGCAAATTGTTGTAAAAGACCTTGTGTCATCGCAAACTGTGTACAGGCTGATGAAACAGACAAAGGAGCCAGCTCAACAATAGCGAAGACAGCTTCCAGCAGGGAAAAACACTCTGAGGATCGACAGTATCGGGTTCTGATGTGCTCTTCTTAGCAGAAAAGGACAGGCCGCAACTCATAGCTTGCGCAATAGGGTCAAGGAGGAGTCAATACCTCAGATCGACGTCGTCTTTTCGATGAAGGAATGGTGTTAAGGAGGACATCGAAGAAACCTCTCTCAAAACCGAAGAACATTAGGGATCGTGTCAATGTTTGCAGGAAATGGCAGGACTGGACAGCTGAGTAACGGGACAAAGTTATTTCCTCCAATGAGCCTCTGTTTCCCGTTTTCGGTATCAGAGGGAAAAGTCTCGTTTGACGATGAACAGGCGAAAAATTTGACATGGATTGTGCCGTACCTACGGTGAAGCATCTTGCCACCCTTCATATCTGGGGTTGATTTTGAGAATTTTGAGAATTTTCCCAAAATACACCGCAATGAAATCGAATCGACAATTTAAAATCCTTAATGATCATATTCTCACAACAATCGCCGATCAGTTTCCCGATAAACAAATTAATTTTCAACACGATGGCACAACCTGCCTCACATCAAGAGTTGTTAAGAAGTCCTCGAAGACAAATAAGTAGAAATTTTGGGTCGGAAATTGGCTGTCGATTGTCGAAAATCGAGAACATAAACATGAATCCCACCCATTTAGGATTGGTGTGTTTCACAGCATGCCAAAGCACAGTAAAGATGTATTGAAGAAGCGTGGCCAACACTGTATATATTAGTCATTGGATGTTTTGTGTTAATGATGAGTTATTAAACATTATTTACGGGCAATTATTGTTATTATTGTGATTTATAAATTCATAATGTGACTAATCACAAAATACCAACAATTAGAAGCTCGATAACGAAAATAATCAAAATATTCGGTTATGCCAAAATCATTGATCACACATGTACTAGATCATCATAGATTGAATTTTACACAAGGCTAATGCAATATACCCAATACAACATAGCCAATACAACATAGCCAATACAACATAGCCATTACAACATAGCCAATACAACATAGCCAATACAACATAGACAATGCAACATAGCCAATACAACATAGCCAATACAACATAGCCAATACAACATAGCCAATACAACATAGGTAATACAACATAGCCAATACAACATAGCCAATACAACATAGCTAATACAACATAGCCAATACAACATAGACAATACAACATAACCAATACAACATAGCCAATACAACATAGCTAATACAACATAGCTAGTACAACATAGCCAATACAACATAGGTAATACAACATAGCCAATGCAACATAGCCAATACAACATAGCCAATACAACATAGCCAATACAACATAGCCAATACAACATAGGTAATACAACATAGGTAATACAACATAGCCAATACAACATAGCCAATACAACATAGCCAATACAACATAGGTAATACAACATAGCCAATACAACATAGCCAATACAACATAGCCAATACAACATAGCCAATACAACATAGCCAATACAACATAGCCAATACAACATAGCCAATACAACATAGCCAATACAACATAGCCAATACAACAGAGCCAATACAACAGAGCCAATACAACAGAGCCAATACAACATAGCCAATACAACATAGCCAATACAACATAGCCAATACAACATAGCCAATACAACAGAGCCAATACAACAGAGCCAATACAACAGAGCCAATACAACATAGCCAATACAACATAGCCAATACAACATAGCCAATACAACATAGCCAATACAACATAGCCAATACAACATAGCCAATACAACATAGCCAATACAACATAGCCAATACAACATAGCCAATACAACATAGCCAATACAACATAGCCAATGCAACATAGCCAATACAACATAGCCAATACAACATAGCCAATACAACATAGCCAATACAACATAGCCAATACAACATAGCCAATACAACATAGCCAATACAACATAGCCAATACAACATAGCCAATACAACATAGCCAATACAACATAGGTAATACAACATAGCCAATACAACATAGCCAATACAACATAGCCAATACAACATAGCCAATACAACATAGCCAATACAACATAGCCAATACAACATAGCCAATACAACATAGCCAATACAACATAGCCAATACAACATAGCCAATGCAACATAGCCAATGCAACATAGTCAATACAACATAGTCAATACAACATAGCCAATACAACATTTCATTGAATACTTTGCTCGTGCGTGGAAATTTGCAACTGCGAAGATTACCACTGGGAAAATTGCCACTGTGGGAAAACTGCCACTGTGGGAAAACTGCCACTGTGGGAAGATTGCCACCCGGAAAATTGCCACTGTATTTATAAAGTCATACTGAATTTTTTTTTTCGAAAATAACACAATTCATATAGGTACTGAATTTAATATTGATCTGAATTAAATATAAAAGAATTATTTACAATGTGTACATATGATTTTGACAAGTTATACAATCTAAGTAGATTCTTCCGTCGGTGGATGTGACTGTGCTGATACGCAATTAATTCTTAGCTTAATGTGTTTAATTGTTCTCTTTAGACTTTAAATCATTTAAATGTTCTCTACTCTACTAGTTTGCCGTCCAGTTATTTTCTCTCATTCACAAGTGCACTAAAATGTACGTAGTATCTTTACAATGTCTAGTCTTGTATGGACCACAAAAATGAAACAAAATTCAATCAAGATATTTAAAAAAAATTGCATTAGTTATGTTCAGAAAAATGTTTTTTTATCAATCTAGCAAATGACACAAAATTGGCATTGTTTTTCCTCGCTTAGCTTTGTGTTGGAAAGTAAGTTGCACAAAACCGTTTTTTCAGGTAAAAATCATACAAAGCTTTAAACTATTGTTTTCTATTTAAAAGATAAAATGATCCATAAAAAGTGAAAAAATTACCTTCAGAAAATAATGACAGTAATTTTAAGCTTTCGTATAATTTTTATCTGGAAAACTGATTTGTCTAAGGGAAACTTGACTTTTTACAACTGTTTTCAAAACAACACTGAGAGCGGAAAAATATTACCAATTTAACGTAATTTGCAAGAGTGATAAGAAACCCGTTTCTGAATATAATTCATTAAAAAAATCTTAATTTATTCGAAAGTTATAAGCAGTTACTTCTGTGGTCCATACCTTAGTGTCACGTTCCATTTTTCAATTTATAAAAACTAAAAATGAATTTTGAATCTATCTGTGGATAAGCTTACTAGTTAAGAGGCTAATTTACGTGTAGCAAAAATAGCTAACAATCCTGATGCAATTGTTTGTAAAATGTGCATGATGATAAATGATAAAAAACTAAACAGAACAAAACATGTTGCATTAGTTTCATTTAATTTTATACGTAAATAATGCAATTTTTTTTAAATATCTTGATTGAATTTTGTTTCATTTTTGTGGTCCATACAAGACTAGACATTATAAAGATACTACGTACATTTTAGTGCACTTGTGAATGAGAGAAAATAACTGGACGGCAAACTAGTGGAGTAGAGAACATTTAAATGATTTAAAGTCTAAAGGGAACAATTTAAAACATTAAGCTAAGAATTAATTGCGTATCAGCACAGTCACACCCACCGACCGACGGAAGAGTTCACTTAGATTGTATAACTTGTCAAAATGAGATGTACTCATTGTAAATAATGAAAATGATAATGAATTTATAAAAACAGTGGCAATTTTTCCTCATTGGCAATTTTCCGGGTTGCATCTTCCCACAGTTGCAGTTTTCCCACAGTGGCAATCTTCCTAGTGGCAATTTTACCAGTGTTAGTTTTCCCAGGGTGGCAATCTTCCCTGTGGTAATATTCCCACAGTGGCATTCTTCCCAGTGGCAGTTTTCCCAGGGTGGCAATCTTCCCAGTGGCAATTTTCGCAGTGGCAATCTTCCCAGTGGCAATTTTCCCATTGGCAATTTTCCCAGTGGCAGTTTTCCCAGTGGCGATCTTCCCAGTGGCAGTTTTCCCAGTGGCAATCTTCCCAGTGGCAATTTTCCCAGTGGCAATCTTCCCAGTGGCAGCTTTCCCAGTAGCAGTTTTCCCAGTGGCAGTTTTCCCAGTGGCAGTTTTCCCAGTGGCAGTTTTCCCAGTGGCAATCTTCCCAGTGGCAATTTTCCCAGTGGCAATCTTCCCAGTGGCAGCTTTCCCAGTGGCAGTTTTCCCAGTGGCAATCTTCCCAGTGGCAGTTTTCCCAGTGGCAGTTTTCCCAGTGGCAGTTTTCCCCGTGGCAGTTTTCCCCGTGGCAATTTTCCCAGTGGTAATCTTCCCAGTGGCAGTTTTCCCAGTGGCAGTTTTCCCAGTGGCAGTTTTCCCAGTGGCAGCTTTCCCAGTGGCAGTTTTCCCAGTGGCAGTTTTCCCAGTGGCAGTTTTCCCAGTGGCAGTTTTCCCCGTGGCAGTTTTCCCAGTGGCAATCTTCCCAGTGGCAATTTTCCCAGTGGCAATCTTCCCAGTGGCAGTTTTCCCAGTGGCAGTTTTCCCAGTGGCAATCTTCCCAGTGGCAGTTTTCCCAGTGGCAATCTTCCCAGTGGCAATTTTCCCAGTGGCAATCTTCCCAGTGGCAATTTTCCCAGTGGCAATCTTCCCAGTGGCAGTTTTCCCAGTGGCAGTTTTCCCAGTGGCAATCTTCCCAGTGGCAGTTTTCCCAGTGGCAATCTTCCCAGTGGCAATCTTCCCAGTGGCAGTTTTCCCAGTGGCAATCTTCCCAGTGGCAGTTTTCCCAGTGGCAATCTTCCCAGTGGCAGTTTTCCCAGTGGCAATCTTCCCAGTGGCAGTTTTCCCAGTGGCAATCTTCCCAGTGGCAGTTTTCCCAGTGGCAATCTTCCCAGTGGCAGTTTTCCCAGTGGCAATCTTCCCAGTGACAGTTTTCCCAGTGGCAGTTTTCCCAGTGGCAATCTTCCCAGTGACAGTTTTCCCAGTGGCAATCTTCCCAGTGGCAGTTTTCCCAGTGGCAATCTTCCCAGTGGCAGTTTTCCCAGTGGCAATCTTCCCAGTGGCAGTTTTCCCAGTGGCAATCTTCCCAGTGGCAGTTTTCCCAGTGGCAATCTTCCCAGTGGCAGTTTTCCCAGTGGCAATCTTCCCAGTGACAGTTTTCCCAGTGGCAATCTTCCCAGTGGCAGTTTTCCCAGTGGCAATCTTCCCAGTGGCAGTTTTCCCAGTGGCAGTTTTCCCAGTGGCAGTTTTCCCAGTGGCAGTTTTCCCAGTGGCAGTTTTCCCAGTGGCAGTTTTTCCAGTGGCAGTTTTTCCAGTGGCAGTTTTCCCAGTGGCAGTTTTCCCAGTGGCAATTTTTCCAGTGGCAGTTTTCCCAGCACTTACCTTGCTAGCTGAACTTCTACCTACGTTGATGTTTAGTTCCAGTTGGTTATAGCGACAGGTGTTTTGATAGCATGACTCACTATAGTATACATTATATATTGTCAGGTACGTTATATTAGATATATTATATATATATTAGTGTCTATATACAGTATGAGTTACAAAAAGCAGATGATAAATCAAAATCGTCATAACTTTAACAAGAACCATCGTATTTTAGTCTGGATTTTTTGGCTTATGTGGATTTTTGTCACCAAAAACCACAATTTCGTTTTTTTAAAATACATAAAGGGTTTATATACATTTAATATATGCATAATACATATTATATGCTTCTAATATATACTATTTTAAATATCAGAAAGAGACTGGTTATCATTACAATTGTAATTTTGTTATTTATGCTAATAAGTTCATTGGTAAATTCTAGGTATAGAAATAATAATAGTTTAACTTGTTAACTTTGTGGAAAAATAACTTTGAAAACTACTAAACTATTAGTAAAGTAAATAAACAGTTAACGATTATTGATTACCAATGGTTAGCAATCGGTAGAAATATTACTTATGGTTAGCAATCGGTAGAAATAATACCAATGGTTAGCAATCGTTAGAAATATTACCAATGGTTAGCAATCGGTAGAAATAATACCAATGGTTAGTAAATAGGTAGAAATATTACCAATGGTTAGCAATCGGTAGAAATATTACCAATGGTTAACAAACAGTAGAAATATTACCAATGGTTAGCAATCGGTAGAAATATTACCAATGATTAGCAATCAGTAGAAATAATACCAATGGTTAGCAATCGGTAGAAATATTACCAATGGTTAGCAATCGGTAGAAATATTACCAATGGTTAACAAACAGTAGAAATATTACCAATGGTTAGCAATCGGTAGAAATATTACCAATGATTAGCAATCAGTAGAAATAATACCAATGGTTAGCAATCGGTAGAAATATTACCAATGGTTAGCAATCGGTAGAAATAATACCAATGATTAGCAATCAGTAGAAATATTACCAATGATTAGCAATCGGTAGAAATATTACCAATGGTTAGCAATCGTTAGAAATATTACCAATGGTTAGCAATCAGTAGAAATATTACCAATGGTTAGCAATCAGTAGAAATATTACCAATGGTTAGCAATCAGTAGAAATATTACCAATGGTTAGCAATCAGTAGAAATATTACCAATGGTTAACAAACAGTAGAAATATTACCAATGGTTAGCAATCAGTAGAAATATTACCAATGGTTAGCAATCGGTAGAAATAATACCAATGATTAGCAATCAGTAGAAATAATACCAATGGTTAGCAATCGGTAGAAATATTACCAATGGTTAGCAATCGGTAGAAATATTACCAATGGTTAGCAATTAGTAGAAATATTACCAATGATTAGCAATCGGTAGAAATATTACCAATGGTTAGCAATCGGTAGAAATATTCCCAATGGTTAGCAATCGGTAGAAATATTACCAATGGTTAGCAATCGTTAGAAATATTACCAATGGTTAGCAATCAGTAGAAATATTACCAATGGTTAGCAATCAGTAGAAATATTACCAATGGTTAGCAATCAGTAGAAATATTACCAATGGTTAGCAATCAGTAGAAATATTACCAATGGTTAACAAACAGTAGAAATATTACCAATGGTTAGCAATCGGTAGAAATATTACCAATGGTTAGCAATCGGTAGAAATAATACCAATGATTAGCAATCAGTAGAAATAATACCAATGGTTAGCAATCGGTAGAAATATAACCAATGGTTAGCAATCAGTAGAAATATTACCAATGGTTAGCAATCGGTAGAAATAATACCAATGATTAGCAATCAGTAGAAATATTACAAATGATTAGCAATTTTTGACAAAATATATTGTGGGAAATTGGACAATTTTCAACAATTGGTTGTATTAACGGTATGGTTGCAATAAGTGACTTAATTGGTCACACTGCGCAGATTGGTTATTGCACTAAATGGATAGGTTGCACCAAGTATCTTGGTCGCACTAAATGACTTGGTCGTACTAAGTGGCTCGGTCGCAATTACTAACACGGATTTAATATGTAAACTTCCACTTCTCCAAATTTCGTATTTCGTCTCCTTTTAGTCCTAAGAAGCAGACACCTAATAAATAAACACACGACGGGTACTATTAGGATAGATTTGACATTTTAACTCGTTATTTTATTTAGTATTCATTATACCTGCAGGTATCATAGATACCAAATAAAATAACAATTATTATATCGCTCATATGACCGAAGATGTGAAACTGATTACTTCCCCGACATACAGATGAGAAAAATATGATTTTGTTTTAAATATTATTAAGGGCCTTCATACCTAAATATTCTGGTTAAAATATATGAGAGATAATTGAACAGGTGTTGACGTAATTACACCTTAGATAACAATAACCAATGCATTTAATTCCCATTGGCTTATATTGCATAAATATAGACATATATACTTATATTGCTTACAGACTGGTTCTTATCAAATTAATTGAACATTTGGTCTGAATTATGGATAGAAAGTGAGAATTTTTTCTACTCTAATTGCATGGTTTGAAGAGAAAAGAAATGGCTGAAATATTCAAATAATTTAGAGTTAAGTATTATTTAATAAATTAATAGAAAGATTTAGATAATTTATTCATTTAATTATTTATTCTGAGTGTCTATGTTTTAGATTATATACTTATATAGATTTATTTATTTACAATTAATAAATATATATAAATAATCATAACATACATTGATCATTCAATAGGGAGTTTTTATTTAAATTATATAGGTAGGTAGGGTAAGTTTCGAATTACCGGTCAGTTCCACATCTTCGGTCATATAAGAAAAAACGATATTAAATTTTTGTGTTGATTGGTATCCATGATACCTGCAAGTATGATGGAAGCTAATTAGAATAAAAATTAAATAATTATTGAAATATTGATTTTTCTTATATGACCGAAGATATGGAACTGACCTGTAATTCGAAACTTACCCTATATGGGAGTTTCTGATGCCGCTCCTGCTCCACGGACCCAACTCTGAGATTGCGAAGGATGATGTAAGATGAAAAAAACTTCGTCAATTATGATAACATATAAAAATTATCGATATAGAAATTAATTTTAATATAAATCAGATATATCGCATCGCAATGAGTCTAAGTAGATCGAGTCAAAATGACGATCTTTTCCGGTCAATTTGATTGTTATTTTATTGCCCCCATTTATGTTACGAGTCAAAATGACTTGATTAACAAGGGCAAAAATAACAAGAAAATTGACCAGTTAAATTAGTCATATTGACTCAATCTTTTTTTTAAATTTACACAGTCAAATTTGTTTTAAAACAACTTAATTATTCTGACTAGGTTCACACACCTTAAGAACTTCAAATAAATGGAACGATGTTATATAGCTATTATATCAGAATTATCTATTTTATTTCTATTGGACATATATCTCCCTCGAACATTGATAATAAAACTGACTCTCAAATTCTTGACCATTGTTCTGTACGAGCTTTTCCACGGAATACACCTGCAAACATATACTGATAAGCATTTGTATAACTATTCCCTGATATACATATATATCACTATGGAAAGAATAGTTATGTAATACTATTGGTCAATATCAGTAGAGGAATGAGTTACTTCTATTATTTGTACTTTTTAAAATGATATTGAGTTTATAATCAGACATGCCTATATGCAAATTAAGGTAAGATACGAATTTTGTAATGTACATTTTATTTATTATATATTTAGTTTTTCTTATATAACCGAAGATGTGGAGCTGACCGATGATTACTAACTTACCCTAAGTGTCGATGGCATTTCTAAGATAGTAGTATATTGGTCGTAATATCATAACTATGTTCAAAACGTAGTGTTAAAATTAAAAAGTTTTATTTCGGGACCTGGTGATACTTTTAAATTTCTCATCTGAATTCTGAATTGATGTCTGAGTTCATTAATAATATAAAGTAATTCAGGTTCTAGGTAAATTGATCGAAAACAATCGCTCGAATGAACAATTGCTCGAATGAACAATTGCTCGAATGAACAATTGCTCGAAAGACAATTGCTCGAAAAACAATTGCTCGAACGTACAATTGCTCGAATGAACAATTGCTCGAATTATCAAATTGCTCGAAAGGACAAAATTGCTCGAATTATAAAACTGCACAGTTTTCGATTTTAGTCAGTTATTCATGAAGTGGAGCTGCACCTAACAATGTTTGTTTCTTTTTAGTAATTGATCATTAATCATTCTATAAATGATTTTAATTATTACTCATTCTGCATAATCTTTGTTTTAGACCGTTTGTGTCATCTCGTATGTAACATGTGAATTGGAATCATGTGGTGAATCACTACTATTCATGTTTTTTTATCATAAAACCCGAAACAATTTGTAGATTTATTAAAACTCTGTCATAACTTTGAGTTATTTCACCTATTGAGGTGCCACATACAGATAGGCTAGTAATAAATAACTTTTCGAGTTTTATGATAAAAAAACATGAATAGTAGTTATTCACCACATGATTCCAATTCGCATGTTACATACGAGATGACACAAACGGTCTAAAAAAAGATTATGCAAAATGAGTAATAATTAAAATCATTTATAGAATGATTAATGATCAATTACTAAAAAGAAACAAACATTGTTAGGTGCAGCTCAACTTCATGAATAACTGACTTTTATAAAATCGAAAACTGTGCAATTTTATAATTCGATCAATTTTGTTCATTCGAGCAATTTGATTATTCATGCAATTGTTTTTCGAGCAATTTACCGGCTACCAGTAATTCATAATCAATTGACATCGGAAAGAACGTACTATGACAATTACCATCTGGTCAATTGCCACCTCCGCACAATTATTCATAATGTTCTGTTACCACTTATGTCAGAATGAACGTCAATCATTTAACTAAAAGTTTCATCACTCGACTTTAGCTGGAATCGATTTTCATTTTCCACAGATAGGAACTTAAGTGGACATATCTTGCAGCTCTTCACTCATAATGTTCTGTCACCACCGATGCCACCTCACTGAGACCTCTCCACAAGTGTGATTAAAGTGAACAGAGACTATACCACCTGGTACAGACAGGTATTGATGGACCCATTGTATGATAATGCCATCATCTTTACATGTCACTGGGATACTAATAGCCATTGGATTCTTTTATCTCTCAGAGAAATCTGTCTTTGAGCCACTTGCTGTTTAATTTCTTAAAGAGAATTGATTAAACTTAACTAGCAATTATATCTATTTTACTGTTCGATCAAACCAAGTGTAGATGATATCCGAAATTTTGGTTTTTAGTTGAAAAACATTATCAATTTAAACTGAAACTTTGAAATCGAGTACAGTCTTATAGAAATAAAAGCTATAACTTCTATTGGTATTTTAAAGTAGCTATACTATAACTTTTCAATATATATTCTTTTAATTAATCTTGCAATGAGGAATGAAAAAGACATGTCACTGGATGAAATGTTCATGTTTCGGCGACAGAAAGAGCTTTTGTTGTGGGTTTGACAGGTGGTGAAAACACTCCTTCCATTTAATTGGGAATAGAAGTGAACCAGCATGTAAATCTGAATCAGGTGAAGGAAAACAAACTATTCCATGAATTAATATGACATTTGAAGGGTGGTAGGTACAACCTTCCAACAAAAAGGAATCACATATCGCACCATACCAATCTTGTTCGAGAATAGGGCAAAAGTTTTTAATGTGCTTCGTTAAACCAAAAGAATAATAATTGTGTTCTCTCTCGCCGGTCGATACTTATAGTTATACCCCATGTGCGTCATTAGTTAGAGTGTACATAGTCTGGTGATTTATGTAGATGAAATTATATAAATAAAATTATTATAACATTAAATTATCTTAAATAAAATTATCTTAAATAAAATTATCATAAATAAATTATCATAAATAAATTATCATAAATAAATTATCATAAATATAATTATTATAAAATAAAATTATCTTAAATATAATTATTATAAAACAAAATTATCATGAAATAAAATTATTAAAAATAAAATTATCATAAATAAAATTATCTTAAATAAAATTATCATAAATAAATTATCATAAATAAATTATCATAAATAAATTATCATAAATATAATTATTATAAAATAAAATTATCTTAAATATAATTATTATAAAACAAAATTATCATGAAATAAAATTATTAAAAATAAAATTATCATAAATAAAATTATCTTAAATAAAATTATCTTAAATAAAATTATCTTAAAAAATGATCTTACATAAAATTATCTTACATAAAATTATCTTAAATAAAATTATTATAAAATAAAATTATCTGAAAATAAAATTAGAATGAAAATGAATAAAGGCATGTTAATAAATTCAAAAAGAATAATGCAATAGATTCTTTTATAAATTAATCCGTTGTTCAGAAATGCATAATAAGCGAGAATTGAGTTTCCAAACAGCACGCGGTAAGAAAAAATCAATAAAAGCTAAATTGAATCATTGTAATTATTAATTAATTTTTTAGCTGATATGTAAATGCAATAAAGATTTTATTTCTCATCAAAGTGTGATGTACTTACGATGTGAAAGACAAGTGTCACTACTGTGACATGTTTCTAACCTTGCTTCCTAGGTTGCAGTCAATTTAGGTGGTGAAGTTCAAGTTTCAATGAAAAATTTATAATCAATTTAAAAAAAAAAATGATTGAATGTGTTGCGAATGTAATAATTTTCATTTCAAAATGATTTTAAACAAATTACACATTTGTCTTTATCACTGTTATACAAATGAAACAATTTCTATTTAACATATAATAGAATTTAATTTCTGACATCACAATAACAGGTTCAGAGTGGACTTGTGAGAAGGACCAAGGTTTACATAGCTTGGTCTTTTCACCTTCAATAAAAAAAGTGTCTTCTATAGCAGGGTACTCACCTTTTTCTCATATTATACACAATTTTTCAGTGAAACCCCGGTAAAATATTTATATACAGTGATATCTTGTTGAATTTACAAGCTTTTTAATAAACCTTGGGTGCCCGGACGAGGTTTTCAATATTTACTAAATTGCGGATGACAATCGTCTGGCAGAGAATGGCGTCTGGTGAACCTTATTATTGTCAGGATACAGTAACATATAGGGTATGGTAATCAGCTCATCAAATGTAGTTCGACGTGACCACGGCGAGACCGGAAATGGAGACTCTGACCACACTTTGAAACATGGGACTAACTACTTAAACCTAGTCACTTCTAAATTTATATATTTCTTATCAATTACTAACTAGGCATTGGTTGAATTGTATTTCCATTATTTTATTCCTTAATAATTGTTATTCATAGGAACTGCAGTTTAGCAGTTAACTAGCACTAGTTTAGGCTCCTAGGTAGTATATGTTTAAAACCTTTTTTCTTATAGATAAGTAAAAGAAATGAATAATAAAAACACACCTGAATTATATTCATATATTCAACTCTGAGGTTCAATCGCCATTTTCGCTTTTCTTTCACACGAAACCCTTAAAAAATGACTTCAAACTTCTCGATATTAACATGCAAATACGAGGAATTATGAGCCGCTCGGTCAAAAAAAAGAAATCTGTTGCTTTGGTGACGTCATGTTTTAGCATCGTCTACTAGTTACTATGCCCTTTATGTTCCTATACCCTGATTATGAGAATAAGGATTTATTACTGGCATATTAAGGGAATATCCAGTGAGTAAATCTTTTTTTCCTGGGATATTCCCTTAATGCCCCAGAAATAAATTCTTCTTGCTAGGGTTTTGAAAAAGGACATTCACAAATAGCTCTCGGTATTGTCGACAGTTTGAAAAAGGACATACACAAATAGCTCTCGGTATTGTCGACAGTTTGAAAAAGGACATACACAAATACCTCTCGGTATTGTCGACAGTTTGAAAAAGGACATACACAAATAGCTGTCGGTATTGTCCACAGTTTGAAAAAGGACATACACAAATAGCTGTCGGTATTGTCGACAGTTTAAAAAAGGACATACACAAATAGCTGTCGGTATTGTCGACAGTTTGAAAAAGGACATACACAAATAGCTGTCGGTATTGTCCACAGTTTGAAAAAGGACATACACAAATAGCTGTCGGTATTGTCGACAGTTTGAAAAAGGACATACACAAATAGCTGTCGGTATTGTCGACAGTTTGAAAAAGGACATACACAAATAGCTGTCGGTTTTGTCCACAGTTTGAAAAAGGACATACACAAATAGCTGTCGGTATTGTCCACAGTTTGAAAAAGGACATACGCACTCTATTTGGTCACTATTCAACTACACAGCAATTCTGTTCTAACTTGAAGGGAACTCTAAATATATACGAGTCAAATTGACTCAAAATTTGAGTTTGCACTTTGTCCCAAAAACCAGCTCAAAAATGTGAGTCAATTTGACTCAAGAGAAGGACTCTAATATTCGAGTTTTGCCAGCCCTGACTCAAACGATGAATCAGGCTGACTCGCAATTTTTTTCATTGAAGTACATGATATGAAAAAAATGGTGGATGGCCTAAGAGGAATTGGCAACCGGATCTCGCTGAAATAAATACCAACATAGTCAGTTTGGTAGTTTATAAATTAGCAGAACTCTGTGGGCTATCAAATAATATTATATTAAAAAGAGTAATTACCTCTAGAAACCCAATAAAATAGAAATTTAAATTCCCTAAATTAAAACTTCAATTATTATGAAATTAAATAATCAAATAAATTATACATTGAAATTTTCCCTAGATTCGATTAAAAAGAAATTACTCAATTGAAATTATGAAGTTGAACTATTAAACTAATAAAACTGTTCAAAACCTTCTACTTGAGAAATAGTCAAAATATTGATTTATAAAAATAATTGTTTCCACAGTAAAATGGAAAAGTACATTCAGTTCTGTTAGATAAAAATAATAGAAACTTGACTAATTCTTTCTAATTGAATTCATTTTTACATTTAACTGAATTTTTTTCCGAAACAAAAAATATATAATTTTAATTCAATATTTTGATCATATATATTGAGTTGATTTGAACATCTGTAGTCTATCTCTGTACGCCTCAATTGAGTGCTGCTGTCTTATCTCAACCATCTTGCCTAATTATCTTCAGGTTCTTACTATTGTTACTGCTTTTTCATAATTTGAATTTTAAAATATCTACATAAATTAGGTTCAAGTCTGAGGACTGACTTGGCCATTGCAAGACATCAACGTTGTTTTCAGTTAACCTTTTTCTTGTCTATATCTTGCAATGGACAAGTCACTTTTCAGACTTGAACACAGTCCAAAATTTAAGGCGATATTTGGAAAATCAAATTGTGACAAAATAGCACATTATGTTTGTAAATCATTAATTGAGATGTACATGAATAGACTGGTAGCTGTTGAACTCAATAAAAGATATGAAAACCTAATATTAAATTAAGATAAAAACATTTTTTAGTTATGCACGACTACTTTTTTACCTTTAAAAATTAAAAAAATGCATTATTATCTGTTACAGTAAAAACTATTCAAGTTTACTCCATTATTTAATAGTATGTATCTTTATACATATAATATACAATTTTTTTTTTTGATTACATAAGTCTTTTATGTTTACGAAGCCTTGTTTCCCCCCACTGTATTTTCACCAACCTGTGATATACACATTTTAAACAGGTTATAAATTCGATAAGTTGATTCTTAGCATCACTGAGAGATTCTCACGTGTCATCATCTTATGAAAGATTCCAAGATTTATCAAAACTTAACTTCAAGATTCTAAGATTTAACTCCAATATATTCAGGATGTTCAAATTAAGATCCGAATTTTTTTGACAGTTTGCATAAAAATTCAAAGCAAACACTTTTCCAAGAAATAAGAAAATGTACAAAAATGGTTCGTTACAGAGATATTGATACCCTGGTACTTGGCTAATTTTTGACAAAGATGGGGAATTATTTAACTCCAATAAAAATTATATATCGTTTCCTATTAATTTAACAGAAACATAAATTAAATAACTGAATATTTACTAGAAAAAAGTCGCATGCCTGCAGAAACACATGACCTCAATTATACTGTCATCAAAATGACTGTGAAAATGCAGCCATGTGGATACAGTCACTTGTAGTGTGTCTACTACACTCATATAAAACATTTAATCGAAATATATCACCAAATCACAGACAATAACGAATAAGACTAATGTTTTTTGCCCTCTTTGACTATAGCAGCAAACACACACGACACAGCACCTAACGTGGCAGTAGCCAAACTAGAGGCAACACAGCTGGCTTGTGTATCTTATTCACCAGCTGTGGAAAACCATTGTTATATCTTTCAATTATTAAAATATGTATGTTAACATTATCTCTTGAAATATAGAAAATCTGAGAAATCTTAAAGTACAAAATAGGTTTGAAACCTAAGTTCCAGTGTAGTTTATATGAAGTGGTTCTAATACAGACATTGTTTCAGCACGACTCTATTTAGCAAGACATCCGGTCGTAATTTATGAATGGACATGTGTCATTATTTCCGGTTAAAGTAGTACAGAATGTAATATTAATCTATTGGAAGGTATATTTTAGATCGAGTCACTACAATAGACACGCTTAAGAGTTAAAAGGGACCTAAAAAAAACTCCGAAAGATCACTTTAAAGTCCTGGGATAGTGTATAAAGTGATGGAATCTGATAGGTTGAATTAACTTCTCAATGGGTCTGACCACAGCTGTTATACGTTCCGGTGTACTAGAAAGAAATAATCAATCGCACTACATACTAATAACTAAATGTGTTTATAGTTTCTGAAACATTTGTGTCACGCAACTCTTTTTCGTAAAGTGTCAACAAGGGTTAAATGGGATTCAAGTTTTGGCTGCCATTTATTTGTTCCGTCCACACCAAACATTCGAAATTTTGATGTACGATATGCAGTATTGTTTTGATGAAAGGTAACTCCTTCAGGCATGTTATTATTGAACATTTTATCAAAGGAGCTTCTGGACTTAGGATTTAGAAGAAAAATCCTGCGATTGAGAGAAGGAATGCCTTTAGCATCCTGTTATCCACGAAAGAAGAGTTTATAAAGGACTTGGTCTACCCCTTCAGGGAACTCAACCCTTCACTCGTAGTTCTTGAAGGAATTTTCTATTCATTATTCTTTTATTCTTCTTGTATTTAGTAGAAAAAAATTAAAACTAATATTTCAAAGCATTCTAAATTACCATCGCTATAAATGAGAGTTTGTCTAACCCTGAAACGGCCAACGTTCTGATGGTAGTATATAGATGCATAAACATACTTTAAAAACTAATCGGCTTGAGTTGCTGAAACTCCGTGACTTTCATTACCTATGTCCTTATATATCGTATAAATATCAATGAAAATATTGAAACGTGTTATGTTCTACATAGGCAGGTCTCTGCAGCCCGGGTGAAATACAACTGCAGTTGCGTCACGTTTTGCTCCAAACTCGCCAAATTACTTGCAGGAATATTAGCTGATGTTAGACCAACCATTCTGAGATCAGTATCGTCCAGTTGTGTTATTCAGCAGAATATACACACTAGAGCAAGAGGTGTCACTTTTGCCCTTCTAAGAAGGATAAGCAATCAAAGATACACTGTAACGTCTGTCAAGAGAGCATTAGTAGCGATCATAGTGTGAATCTATGCAATTATTCTAGGGAATGAAATGAGCTTTGGAATATTTGGAATACATCCCTTCAATATTTTGTCTAAAAATTGAATACTTAAAGGAGCTTTTATCTATAAAATTATTAGCACTGGTTTCTAATGCTATACATTTTTTTGAGTTTTCTAGGGTTGCCTGAGCTGACAATGTTTAACTAATAAATCGTTTTAAAAACGTCTAAATCCTAGACATCTTTATTTTTATTTCTTTTATTTAAATAAAAATAAAACTTTGCCTTTTAAAATGATCATAGCTCAATAATAATATGTATGCAATACATATAATTTGGTAATGGATATATTTATAAACTATTTCTATAGATAAATGAAACAAGTATTAAAAATGATACATATTTATATAATATACAAGTATTCGAATCTTTAGATATATTTTTATATTCACGTAACAGTACCTAGCTATCTCTAGACACATTGTAGGGTTAGGAATAATCACAATATCTATCTAAGACTTTGGAGAGGAAGTATAGCCACTATCTAAAGAAGCAATTGTCGCATTCTTTCAAGTAAATTGATTCAGCTTTCGAATATTAGTGAACATATTTGCAAGAGCCACTAAATACTGGGAATACTGTAACATTGAGTTATTGCTAAAAGTGAAAGTAGAATTTGGTTAAAATTTCATGCAAAAGTTCCAGACTCAAACAATCAAAATACATAAGCTATAGTTATTGGTAAAATAAAGAACAGCTCTTAAGTATCTACTAACTGTTTGAATTCATTTTTTTTTTGGTTTCAGGCTTCCGAATAGAAAGATTTCTATTCATCATCAGGAGAAATTTATACCTCTGATATAATGGATATAATCTCTTCAATCAGTACCAAACTGTTCACGAAATAGACTACCATTTCATTGCAGGGTAAGACATAGACATGAAGAACTTGAAAAAGACTCCCCCTACAGATATATATAAGGTGGCATCACTGACATTCATTTACGAATACATCTATCAAAATTGTCGCTGATATATTTGCATTTGAGTTTAGTTAATTTATCAAAATTGATGTACAGTAGAACTCTTCTATAGTGAATGTACGGTCCTGAGTCATCAGTCTTAGAAAACTAATCGTCATTTTATGACAGACTTGAGGAAAATTTGTTCACTATACCATTTAGTTCTCTTACTCAGGACTCTAAATTCACTATAGAGCAGTTCACTATCGAGGAGTTTTTAATTAATTGTTTAAGATTAATATTTGGTATGGCAATTTTTTACGACACTATTACCATTTTCAGTTGAAATACTCTGAGATATTTATAGCCTTAGAATTTTGAGGAGTAATCCAATTGATGTAAAATAATCGAGGGAACCTAACCCGTTAGTTCACTACAAAAATTTAGGCGAAATTTCATCTGTAATTCCATTGGAAATTACAAGAACATTTATTTAAAAAATTTCTCTAGACAAGAATCAAGAGAAAATATATAAAGTTTATTTATTCTCCCACAAAAAGGTGCCATTATTCTCAATGTTGCTATTTTTTATGAATCTCAAACTAGTGTGCATCTGAAAAGGCTATTAACATTCAATAACTCATGCTAAAGGGCCGTACACACGTGGAGTGTTTAAGTCTTTCCACCAGATTTTTTGCTAAGCTCCTCCTACTGAGCTTCTCCTATCAATGATACCTGCGGGTATCATGGATACCAACTGAAATAAAAAAAATATCGTTTTCTATATTCTCGTGGAAAAAGTAGGAGGAGCTTAGCAAAAAGTCTGGTGGAAAGACTTTAAAAACCCTGCGTGTGTACGGCCCTTTATGTAGAAAACTAAAGAATAAATAATGTATTAATCAGAAACTAACTGAATATACTGTAATGTCATTATTGTCCGAATGGGTATTTATAGTTTAGACTTTTATTCAAAGATAACTTCTCAAAATATAAGTCAAAAAGAGTCAACAACTTAAAAGAATTCAGCTTAGAAATCACCTTCATTAATTGTTTCGTTTCGGAAGAGAATTATGATGACACTTTTCCTGAGGAGCCAAAGTTTCAGGTATACTAACCTTTCTAATACTTCCAATACCTTAATTAATATTTAGATATACATTATTAACAACTTACTATTAGTAATAGAATTCTCATCAATTCTTCAACTTCAATATCCTATAATTGTTGTTAAAACAACTCCAATTTTAATATCCTATAACAGTTGTTAAAACAACTACAATTTCCACAACATTAACTAGTGGTTATTTTGACTAACATTGACGTTTTGAGATATGGATAGATTGCACGTATGCTCTCTCAACATCAAACATAGCAATAGTTGATATGGTATCTCTCCAACTCTAGTCTTAATAATAGTAAATGTCTCCTCTAACGAAGAGGTATAGATCCACATCAAACATTTCATGTCTTTAACACTTGGATATCAGTGGAGGAACAAAGTAGTCTCATACAGGAATAATTTTCCTCTACTATAGAAAGGAGGAGCGATTTACCACATCATTTTGTGAACTCTTTCAAAGCATCAACCATTTTCGAACATCCACTATTTCAATTAAAAATACTGATCGAAGCATGCCATATGAAACGTCGGCATTTAATTTTTCTGGTCAAAAAAATTATCTATAACTGGTGAAGATTCCAAGATTTTTTTTGTTCTCCAAGCTGAGCTTGAGCGCGGTAAATTTCTATTTGCTTATCAATCGTATCATTCTCAAGAAATTTATTCATCAATAACCGTGTATTCGATAATACCCTTGCCAGCGAATTCTACCACTGTGAAATGGTGGTCCGTCTGTTCGTAGGTCTGCAGCTCAACACTTCCATCGTCAATTTGGCGCTTGTCCCGCATTTGGGTGTGATCTGGTGGAAAAAATTCGGTTAAACTAACAATTTCTGCCTAAAAAACTGACTCCACTATCCTAGTGCAGTAGAAATCCTCTATAGTGGACTCCTCTATAGTGAATGAGAGTCCTGAGTAAGAGAACTACACCGTATAGTGGACATATTTTCTTTAGTTTGCCATGAATGGTCATCAGTTTTAGAAAACTAATGGCCATTTATGTCAGACTGTACAGAACATGTTACTCCATTTCTCAAGACTCTACTAATCAGCATGGTTCACTAATCACTATACAGGACTTCACTATAGATGAGTTGGGCTGCGTAATCATGTATATTCACCATAGAGGATATATCTGTCTGTTTTGACGAGTCTGTAAGTGGTGAAGTGTTCGCAGCGCCGTGCGATGTAGGTTCCAAGAGCCTCCACGTTGCTGATGGGAGGCCTCACCACCTCCATTGTCTCTCGAACTACAGCCATCTTACCCTTGTAGAAACCAGCTACAAGAAAGAGTGTTGTAGATATTTATGTAGAATTTGCTAAAAATTAATTAATGTAGAGACTAAAATATTAAAAGAAAATTTAATTTGCAAAAGTTCATTTTACCACAATACTACAGCCATTTTACCCAATTGTATAAACTAGCTACAAGAAAGAACGCTACTATGTAAGATTAGCTGATATTCGTATTGTAGAGTCTAAATTTTCTTTTGAAAACCCCAATAGGCCAAAGTTGGTTTTACCTCGCCACATTTTCTTCAGGACATGGTAGATCTTTCTAGGAGTGGCAACATTTTCGGTGTTCAGATTGAAGACGTAACACTTCCTGCCGGTCAAATCGATGATGGCCGTCAAATTCTAAAATAGAAAAAGGAAACTTTGGAGATTAAATGAGACTAACACAAAAAATATTTCCAGTAAGTATTTTAAGATATTTTATTTCTTTAGTGTGTATGAGATAACTAACCTCTTTCCAATCGTGAACGAAGCGACCATTCCTGTTAATTCCGAAGTCTGGTACGTAGATCTCTTCGTAGGAGTTCGTTGCCAAGTCAAGATCAAACTGTTCATTGAACATGTCATCTTTCGAGTTAAATGGAGATGGCCAGTGAGAAGACTGCGATTGGAATAAATAGATAGAGTAATGTGCTATTTTTACGGTGTACAGTAAAATTCTTGAGTTATGAAGCACTCTAGTAATGGGGACCTGAGTTATGAAGTAGTTTTCTATGTTTAAATTATAGAAAACGATATACGTCAAGAATTGCGTCATAGTTGACCATAGTTTTCTATGATTTTAATCGTAGAAAACTATCTAGTGCACTCGAGATATGAAGTGGCTTTTGAAGGAACCAACACTCCGTAACTACAGAGTTTCACAGTCATTACAATCAGTGTTTTGTTCTTTACCTTCTGCCAGTTGAACTTGGAATGGTGGGGGGGCAGCCTCAAGGTATTCCTCTCGAATGGAACACCGCACCAAACGCGCAAACGTGACATCTTGGGAATTAGAAAGAAGAATTATGTTGAGATGATCCTCTTTGATTAAATTACACAAAATACTGTAGAACTCCTCTATAGTGAACTCATATATAGTGAATTAGTTAGGATGTAGCATGAATGAATAGTGAACAAATTTACTTTAGTCTGTCATAAAATAGATTTTAGTTTTACAAAATCAATGGCTGTTTTCATGGCAGACTAAAGAAAATTTGTTCACTATTCAGGCTACATCCTAACTCATTCACTATTGAGGAGTTCTGTATTATTATTATCCCATAAGGAGAAAACTAATTACCTGATTATGGGAAGACTGTCTGTAGATGTAGACAGAGCCGATGATAGCGCCGGACATGAGGAATAGCGTCGCAACGAACACGCACACGGAGGTGGTGGCGGAGACCCTCCTCTGTCTCCTTCCATTCTCATAAAGCCATGTGTCCACGTCACTGATGGGGGTGGAGGGGGCTCCATCCACCGGGGGTACGGGCCCTCCTTCTTTGAATTTACATTGCACCACCTGTAATGAGAGGATCTAGCAACGTCGACGGAATGTCTGAACACCGAAACATTTCCTTTCCTGTATAACAATAATGATTCCAATGCAATTGTCTAGCGTGTTAAGGTACCTCCACAGGTATTCTGAAATAGGTTCATTCTTTAACGTGATATTTTAAATTAAAATTGTACGTAACGATGGAACCCAAGTATGTCTAAAAGTGAACTTTACATAATTAAACTAGATACGTATTTCATCAGGAATATCAATTCCTTAAAATGTACGCTCAATAAATATTTTAACTAATTAATCATTATTATGTTTTCCATCTAAATATTCAAATAACATATTGATGACAGTATTTTATTTTTTGTTCTCACTTCTAACAAAAAATTATGACTTTTTTCTTCTTTTACTTCACATTACAACACTTCCATTCACCACTCACTACTACTCTATCTCTAATGTTCCATTCACCACTCACTACTACTCTATCTCTAATGTTCCATTCACCACTCACTGCTACTCTATCTCTATTGTTCCATTCACCACTCACTACTACTCTATCTCTAATGTTCCATTCACCACTCACTGCTACTCTATCTCTATTGTTCCATTCACCACTCATTGCTACTCTATCTCTAATGTTCCATTCACCACTCACTGCTACTCTATCTCTAATGTTCCGTTCACCACTCACTGTTACTCTATCTCTAATGTTCCATTCACCACTCACTACTACTCTATCTCTAATGTTCCATTCACCACTCACTGCTACTCTATCTCTAATGTTCTATTCACCACTCACTGTTACTCTATCTCTAATGTTCCATTCACCACTCACTGCTACTCTATCTCTAATGTTCCATTCATCACTCACTGCTACTCTATCTCTAATGTTCTATTCACCATTCACTCATTCACTAATACTTCACTCACCATTCACCAAAGACTCATTCACTAATTCTTCACTCACCATTCACCAAAGACTCATTCACTAATACTTCACTCACCATTCACCAGGGACTCATTCACTAATACTTCACTCACCATTCACCAGGGACTCATTCACTAATACTTCACTCACCATTCACTACTGATGATTCTTTCACTAATACCTTTTTCACCATTCACTTTAGTTTCATCCCCAACTCACCGCCTTGTCGTCCACACTCACTACCAGGGGAACCTCCTGTGGTTTCTCGGGGGGTTTATTCTCCGAAATTGGTTTGGTGATGACAGTCATTTCTGCGCCTGAGACACGGACAAAGTGTGCGACTGAGGTCACTGGCGGTGAAGACTGCGCAGACGCGACTATTGATTGGCCGAGCGGACGACGGAGACTGCTTTGGGGGATCCGATGCTCTATTTGTAAACTATTGAGCGACTTTATGGGTTCCGATGCTCTATTCGTAAACTCTTGGATTATTTTAGCGGATCCGATGCTCTATAGTGTTGAACAAATTAATTAACTGTTATGAATACCTAGATTAGTGAATTTTGACATAGTTGTAAAATACTCTGGGTAATGATGTTCATTTTCAGTATTTATTGTTTGTTGACATAGTTATTGAAAGCATTATATAATAGAACAAATTAAGACGCATTACTGTGTTGAAAAGTTTAAATAATATTATATTAAGTTTGAACTACGAAATAACATTGCACTTATTCAATTAATTAATGTTTGAGTGATTTACTTATAAGCAACAAACTGCTTCACAACATTATTTATACTTTTCATTCTTGACTTTTCAATTTTAATGTTTTATCTTAAAGCCCAATTGTGACCATTTTTTTTAGTTTAATATGCTTAGTTTACCTATCTATTGCAAGGATATTATAAAAATCTACATATATTTTCGCGTTCAAATTAATTTAGGAATTTGCTAAATATATATATATAAATAGTGACTAAAGAACATTGCCAACATTGAACAGGTTAGAGCTGGTGCGAAGTAACATGGGAAAACTGACAGAAAACCTAACAAAGTTACAATTTATTTTATTCGCAGAGGATTTGGGGTAAAACTTATTCAAAATTTCAAACTGTTTCAAATTCCCCTGTTTTTATTCAATTTTTAAATGTTCTTATATATGAAAAAAGATCAGTTTATGCAGAAAAATAAATTTTATTTGAGTTCACTGAAAATGACCTAACAACGGGTAATGAATTACTATTGAAGACCCGCTATTTTTAACGGGTAAAAACACTAGTCTATATACTAATAATTTTCCTCGTGTGTTTATTTATTTATTTGGTGTTCGCTTTTACACTACGGGTATTAAACACGAAGAATGTAACTATGATACGCACGGGAATATATTGACTTGATATTTAAATTCCCTGTTTTTATTCAATTTTTAAATGTATTTAATCTATAAAATAAATTAGACTATGCAGAAAATTTAATTTTAATTGAATTCATTGAAAGTAACCTAATAACGGGTAATAAATTAATATTGATGATGACCCGTTATTTTTAACGGGAAAGTACACTAGTTTTGTTAATAAAACGAAGCTATAATTATCAAGTGTGACTTTCATTGGAGAAGGAATTCTGAGACGAAATAATATCATTTTATTGCCATCAAAAGATGCACTCCTTTTATACCATCAAAAGATGCACTCCTTTTATACCATCAAAAGATGCACTCCTTTTATACCATCAAAAGATGCACTCCTTTTATACCATCAAAAGATGCACTCCTTTTATACCATCAAAAGATGCACTCCTTTTATACCATCAAAACATACACTCCTTTTATACCATCAAAACATTCACTCCTTTTATACCATCAAAACATTCACTCCTTTTATGCCATCAAAACATTCACTCCTTTTATACCACCAAAACATTCACTCCTTTTATACCATCAAAACATTCACTCCTTTTATACCATCAAAACATTCACTCCTTTTATACCATCAAAACATTCACTCCTTTTATACCATCAAAACAATCATCTCCTTCTATAGAGTTTTGATTATTACATTTTTTTAAAAGCATATCGGATTGAATGTATATGCTATCAAATTTCTTGGATTTTGCAGAAAAATGATAAGGAACATTAGCCTCAGTGATAAAAACATTAAAAATATTTTCATGGAGGGGACCTTTAAATAGTTATAGAAGAGATTTATATGGGATTGACCCGAAAACAGTAAGAAACTATGATCTATAAATCTACTGTAAAACTTAAGTTTTACAGTATCTAACTAACGTTATTAGTTAGTTAAGTATCTATAACTAATGCTATTAACTTGTTCATAATAAACATAAGAAACGATTGCCGTGCGTTCGAATTATATAAATGTAGGTACTGCCTATTTAGTCTATGCATCTAATTGTTACATTTCATAGGGTATCATCGATCGATTGCTGCGCTTTCGAATGATATGAAATCTTTAAGGTTATTATTTACACATAATACCTACATTAGAATGCGAAGCAATCGATTTATGGTACACTGTGAAATCTACAATTTGATGCATAATTTAAAAAAAAGACGTAGCTATTATGCGAACAGGCAGCAATCGATCGATGATTGTGCTATCGCTCGATGGATGCGATATCGATTGATTAATAAATCGCTCAGCGAAATCTGTCGATATTTACAGGGTTCTAGGTAAATTGCTCGAGAACAATTGCTCGAAAGACAATTGCTCGAAAACAATTGCTCGAAAAACAATTGCTCGAATGGACAATTGCTCGAATGAACAATTGCTCGAACGAACAATTGATCGAATGAACAATTGCTCGAATGATAAAATTGCTCGAATTAACAATTGCTCGAATTATTAAATTTTACACTGTTTACTAATTTATAAAACTCAGGTATTCTTGAAGTGGAGGTGCATCTAATCATCTTCGTTTCTTTTTAGTAATTGACAATAATTTTTCAATTTTTTCGTAGCTATTTACTATTAATCATTGTATATATATCTGATTTAAAATCTTACTCTTCCTGTTTCTTTTCTTATTTTATCCTAGAGGCCATTTGTATCATCTCATTTATAACGTGTGAATGGGTATCATGTGCTGAAGTGGAACTATTCATTATTCTACAATAAATTCGTAGATTAATTTTCAACTAGCCTATATTTATGTGGCACCTCAATGGGTGAAATAACTCAAAGTTATGGCAGAAAATTTCTTCATCTTGAAAGTAAAGTTTCAGTATATTTACGAAAACTATTCAGTTAATGTATGGTTAATAGCTATCATGTGGCATATTCGAGTATTTTATGATATTTTACGAAAATTTCGGTCTTCAAAATTCGTTCTCGGAATGATAAATGGCCTCTCAACATATATGGCCGTTCTATAGTTTGTTGTATCCGCTAGTTTGTTGTACTGCACACTTCATGATTTTTTTATGGCATGCAGGGGGATGGGGTGTCTGTCGTAGGCAGCACGCCCCCCAATCCACCTTACTGATAAGTTTTAATTTAAACCTCAAACTGAAAGTTCCGAACCCAAATTTTCCGCTCATATCGTCATGTTAAATAAATGTCAAAACATGTCAAAATTATTATTGTTACTTATCATTTTACAACGGTAAATGATGTTATCCGCTTTTAATAAATACACTACACATTTAAGTATTCACAATATAAACTTTTTCCATTATTGATATTTAATGAAATCATTATAAAACGAGACCGAATTTTGTGAGACCAAATTTCCGAGACTGAATTTTCCGAGAACCGTACGGAGGATATTACCTAACGGTTGTGTAGAGTTCCTATAGATTTATCGACATATTTCGTTACGAATCAGACGTTGAATCTTACTAAATTAAAACCTCTGTTATCCGTGCCTAAATTTTCCCTACTCTACATAATCTCCCTATCTTATTGACTCTTCCTCTTCTACCACTTTCGAGCAATTAATCATTCGAGCAATAACTCATTCAAGCAATTGTTCATTCGAGCAATTGTTCGTTCGAGCAATTGTTTTTCGAGCAAATGTTTTTCGAGCAATTGTTTTCGAGCAATTGTCTTTCGAGCAATTGTTTTCGAGCAATTTACCGGCTACCTATTTACAGATATACTGAACCGAATTTCTTGCGGATTAATAATCCAAGACCTTCATTGTTCTACAATTTTTGTAATAAAGTTAGTTTTGCCCAAAGGCAAATAATAATTCATGTATAGGCATCAACTGAAGGCAACAATACCAAAGATATTATAATACAGTAAGATACACACCACTCTCTTATATTTGTGTTTTAAAAGTGCGTTGTGGCACCATCTGGATTTGAAAGCGGGAACTAGAGAAACAACAACATTTACCATTGGTCAAAACATTGAAAGTTTCAGAGTTTACTGAAACTAGCTTTCAATATTAAAGAAAATATTAGATTTCAGACTAACTTAAAATATAATATCGTTGATAGTATAGCTAGGTATCATATATAAATATCTGTACAGTGGCGCCATTAGATGTATTCCAAGCGGCGATTAAGTGAACTAATATATTTATATAGCGATTTATCGTAATGAACAGGTTGTTGCAATTTATCAGTACGTGTAAACAGGTGATCGTAGCGATTTATTGGAGTTGGAATTGGATTTTGTGATTGGTGCCAGCAGGCTCAAATTTATACGAATCGTAACGATAAGTTTGAACGTGTAAACAGGGTTCCAATAAATCGTTGCAATCTAACTCAATATATATTATATAATGCTAAACACATTCCAGATGCAGACAATCATAATGTTTCGTCCATGATGGCTAGTGAAAAATAAAGATATTGGAGTAAAATTCGTTGCGTGTAAACACTGTCTCAATCATCTGATAAATTGTTGCGATCTCTGTGCTCAATAAATCGCTCCTATTTATCGTAGCGTGTAAACGGGCCTTTATACGTATGCACCTAAAAATATTTACAATTTCAGGCAACTTTTTGTTGACTCGTTTCATTCACATCTTTGTTGTGGGTTTTGAGGTAAAAATTCACATTTAAATTTTTTTGAACATGTTCTTTTGAAAATTTGAATTTCGAGGATGGAAGGAGACTCGACGGACATCGGACGTGTGACTCTCCCTAAAGGCAAAATTTGGTATTTATGAGTAGGTAACTAAAGATAATTTCAAATAAGTCGTTAGACATGATCACTTAGGTATTTAAACTCAGTTCAAGATCTATCATCTACCCAGACTAAGTAGGTATCTACCCAATTGGTAATTGTATAAGTGACACTGTGACCCAGTCTGCAAATAATGCACAATCAGTCTCCAGATATTTAATTTTTGAGGCAATTTGTCTCCAAAGATTTTCAAATTTGTCTCCAAAATAACCAAAAATCTCAAAATTCTCTCCACTAATTATACATGTAAACATAGGAATTAATTAGTAAATTGTCGCCGGATAATTCAGGAGACTAATTCCAAGGCCTGAATAGTCGCTGGATAAACTTCACAACTTCATGCATCTTTTGCAGATTGGCATGTATTTTACTGAGAACAGAAGCCAAATACCTAGAGGATTTCTTGGAGAAGAGTTTACCTAAGGAATCAATTCAAAATCTCCTGCAGCGGCCAAGTAATAAAGCATGTCCAAACTCGCCATTTTAATGGCGAGTTTGTGACAGTTATTTTGAGCCCTTCAATTGCAAATGGCGAGTTTTTCTATTTTTCTCCTATGCTACAATGTTATTTTGGAGAGAATTAATGATAATTTGATCAATTTGGAGAGAATTTGTTGAATTTTGGAGAGACTAATGGTGATTATTGGTGAGTTTATGAGACATACAAATTTACTTGGTGCAGCGGGCAGCCCCAGTTTGTATTTTGTGCACTGAACTC